>WNNJ02001510.1:0-51433 GCA_012934845.2 Pomphorhynchus laevis | reverse complement strand
CTCCAAGTAGGTGAGTTTAAAGAACATTGGAAAATCAATATTTAAACGAGTCAAGTGATCAAGAGCTGACGGCGGTAATATTATTTTTCCTCCATTCTCCTGTGCAGATCTACGATTAGGATTGGATGGACTACCCATTGGAAGGCAACGATAGTGCTCGCGGTACGGAGCTCGAATTTCTTCAAAAGGGTTGATATACATAATCTAAAATTATAAAAGATCATTTTATGCATTAGTTTTAATGTATAAATGTATGCATTTTGAATGTAAGAATCTATAGATATTTATAGGATATTATTTATATAAAAATTAGTTCCAAGACTCTATACATGTATAGAGTATATATAGCATGTATATATACATATATATGCAATTAAAATATATTTAATTTGATTATTCTGATTAAATAACATATTCTACTTTAATAAGCATTTACATACTAATGATTTTGTAGAAATTAAATTCCAAAACCATTTGGCGACCTCTCTGCTGACTTAACACATTGGACCACGAGGAGTATTTACTTCTCAAGTTTGAGTTTCAACACGCATGTTGTCAAAATTATTCGTTATCGATTATTTATAAAATAATCGATTTTTTATCGAATTTTTAATTTTATAATTTTTTTCGTGATTTGTCCTAACCCATTTTATTAGTTTCGTATATAGCCCTAACGTGGATATTAACAGAAGTGAAACTCATATATTTTTTAAAAATATATCTTTAAATAAAAGTTATAAAAATTAAAATCTTTAAATTTAAAAATATTAAATGCTCACTAAAATACAGAAATTGACAAAAATATGAACAGATAAATTAAGGACATCATATGTGAATAATGTCCATTCACTTAAAAGAGCTGCTATAAACAATTTGGGTACAATATTCAGTTATAGCATTTCAACTTTCACCTTGTGACTTCGTTATTAGTTAATGCTAAGGCTTTAGTAATAACGAATGTTTAATTTAATTTATTCTCGTTATTAATACAAATGTATTGAATTTGTAGAAAACAAGTACATAAGCTAAATTCAAAAGATCCTTATTTTACATTCAAAATCAAAGACATAAAAACTAAGATCGTGAATCAATTTTCTCCTTTATCCTTTGGATGTAATTGGGTAAAACGTTTATAATTTCTTCTGAGCATTTCTCAACACAATTGACCAGTATTTTACGAGATTGTACAGCATATTCAGGTTTCTTTGCGTTCGCTCCTAGCCTGTCTTTAATCTGATCAGCACACGACATTCCACATCTATTGAAACGGTTCTATAACAGAAAAACAATTCGATTTTTGAAAAGATATTTCTTTAATTTATCGTGTTTAGGTGTAAACTTTCTTTGTAAATTAAAGTAGATTCTACAATTAATAAATAAATTATTGATAAATAAATTTTAAGTTAAATAAATGCATTATATCAATTAAACAAATCAATCAAACTCCCAATACACTATATTGCCACGCAGGTCTGGCAAGCAATATACGTTTATCTCTTGAATTTAATTTACGCTAACAAAGAATTTTCTATTTATTCGAAGTCAATAACTAAACATTGCCTCTAGCAATTTACGAAGGAATACGTTGCATATGATCTATATATATATTATACAATAAAATATCAAAACGAATACGATACTTTAATTCGATAATAATTATATCATCGCAGGAGTACTCATTGTGGCGTTTTGGAGTTTACGGCTCCTGAAGGCTACTGTTTTGTACCTGATTGGGTATACAAGCATCTAGCAATATCCAAAGATAACTATATGATCGGTGTAGAGTATGTGAATATGCCGGTTGCAACGTTTGTCCGTTTTCAACCGGAGAGTTCGGATTTCTTTGAAATTTATGACCATAAAGCTGTTCTAGAGAACGCGTTAAGAAATTTTGCTTGCTTAACTCAAGGAGACCAGATAAGTATAAAATACAATGATAGAGAATATCAGCTAAATATACTTGTTACTGAACCAAATATAGCGGTAAGTATTTTTGAATGTGACATGCGTGTTGACTTTGCTGAGCCAGTTAACGGATCCACTAAAGATAACTCAATTCATGACGATCACGATCATAAGAAGGAACAGTCGTTGGCATCAAAGGCCGTTAAACAGAGTCATAATTTTCCAGGTTCTGGTCGTCGACTTGACGGTAAATCTACTCCTGCAGCTTGTGCTAGTGCTATTTCTCAAGTGCGTGGTATTCCTGATTACGATTATTTGCCGAACAAACTGACCTTCTTCAGAAATCACAACAGTCATATCAAAGCAGAAGAGAAGTTCGAAGCTAAATTAGCAGGTGATCCGTTTACGCCATTTACAGGAAAAGGGCGTACTCTTCATGGATGATATTTTGTGTAATGTGTTTGGTTATATCTTTATTTTATTATTGAAAATCTATTTAGATGATTATATTAATTGATGTTAATTAAAAATTTATATATTTGCTGCATTTCAACATAATTTCTTAAAAGTTATCTTTCAAAAAGATGTTAAACAAAATAATAATGAAGAGTGTTATTTTTTCTTTCCGCCTTTCGTTTGAGTAAAATCATTGACAAAATTGTTTACAGGTAAGAAGAAAAACAAGGAAATAAAAGCTGTCAATTATTTATGCATCCGCGGACTCTATACTCCCCATCGGAAGTCAGCCTAGTATGGTAAAGTCGTTAAGGTTACCCTTAAGTTATCGATATCAAGCGAGCGACTTATTCAACAGAACGGAACAACTGAAGACATGCGATAAGGCGTCGCAACGATCCTCAAATAAAATACAAATGCACGCATCTCCACTCTTATGACATGGTACTCAAATTGAGCAAAATTTAACATGATATCCATGAACAGAAGCGCGCTAAATGTACGCTCACTTGACATATGATCAAGTCCTTCAAATAGACTGGGTATATGCTGGAATGCAGAATATCCCTGAATCTAGACGTTCTAACTTCTCTTGAAATATTAATTGATCCGCAATATACGGCGGAATATCTTGTAAGTGTAACAAATTGTGTAAATATGTAGGTAATGAAGCTAACTTCGCTAAGCACGTGACGGCTGTCGAAGAGCAGTGTTGTGATATGCCTACAACGTGTTTTATGAATAGCGAATAAAAATAATAATAAAATGATGATATACTGATGACCTTTAATCTTAATTTCGATACAAAGTATATTAATCAATTCAAAAATGTTGAAGTACAAAAATAAAATTTTATTTTTATATTTACTAATACAATCCCGGAAAATACTTTTTAATCTTTAAAAATAAGAAATTTTTATTCGTTCACTTTAATAAATAAAGTTTAATATAAGTTTACTTTAATATTCATAAGGAAATCATTTTCACGGCATTAGACTTTGGCTCTATTTTGTAATTCACATGATAAAACTCATGAGAGACTACATTCGGCAACAACCAACGTATTCTACTAAAACCCCAAAATATGCGACGAAACGGTTTTTCCGTTGTAAATTTGCTTATTCATAGAACTGCATTTCGCCTATTCATTTAGGATTTTTTAAAATACTATTGATGTTGAAAAATATTAAAATATAAATTTAATAAAATCCTTTTATATTTTGTTTTCTTTAATATCCTTGCAATTGTGATATATATAAATATAAATTAATATATATAAAGTATATATATCGCAATATATACTTTTATATATGTTAGACTTTATCTTATCTCTGTGATCATAAATTAAATTAATAAATTTTATTTTTAATTCACAAATTGTTTAGTAATTTGAAAAAGTTAAGAAATATTAATAAACTACATTACAAATTATATTGGTAATTTGATAAAATTAGGTCAAATTTGTATAATAATGTGTATAATCTAAAAGTTTCATGGACTTTATTACTCACGCAATAAAATAACATCACATTAAATGACTCACTCAATTACTTACTCACTTAATTTATATGTATTAAAAATTAATTTCTCGTTTATTGAATTCAAACTTTTAACAGAAATATTAAAATTCTTTATTATAATAAAGATATAACTTGATAATTTAATTTTTCCATTTAAAGTGGACAAACTTTAAATCTGTCTAATAATTTTACATTTTTGTATACAAGTTCATATTTAGATAACATTTTAATTGTTCTTTTTAATGCATAACATCAAAACGTAAAGCCCAAATCAGTATGGAAAGTTTTGAAATATCAAATATGTTAATAACCAAACTTATAGAAAAGCTTGTAAAATCATCTACATTAAGTATTGTATTTCACTCTTTATTTGATACCAAATTTGGTATCAAATTTGAAACAGAAGAATTAATATCTATATCGACTTTAATATAATGCAGTTTATAGTTGTGACTAAACCCAAAGCTTTACCCAAATTTTATGATCTAAATATATTATCGCAATTTATCGTATAGTTGTAGCCAAAAAATAAGTTTAAACAAATTTGCTGATCTAAAGATAATGCCGCTGTTTGTGGTAATACCGTAGCTGGCAATTTTGATGTCCTGCTTTGTTAAGACAATCGTTTTTTAATTTGTAGTGTTTTTAACGTAATTTGTCATACATGCTACACTGAAACGAATATCAAAAGCAGAAAACCTATTAGGCTTATCATCAGATATATTATTAAATCGCTAAATTTTCAACTCTTAAGTGTTAAATTAACTTTTTATCCTGCTTTAAAAAGTATATCCTGCGATATACACGGTTCGCATCCATAGTATTTACAGGCTTGGAACGTACTCGGACGAAATACGTTTTCTCGGACATGGTACTCTTGCTGGGAATATGAACACTTACCCGCACTATGTACTCTTCTTCAGACTATGAATACTGTTACTCGGACTATTCACTCTTAAACGGACTATGTATTTTACTCAGAATATGCACTCTTTTCGGACTATGTATACTTACTAGGACTAAGTACTCTTATACGAAATAGGTACTCTTACTTGAACTATATACTCTTTTTTGGACTACGTATTCATAACCGTAATATGTAATCTTACTCGGATTAGGTAATCTTACACTGACTATGTATACTTACTTTGATAATATACTCTTACTTAAACTATGTACTTTTACACGGAATAGATACTTTTACTTACACGGACAATGTACACTTACTTGAATTATGTACACTTTCTCGGACTATGACTTTTATTCGTAGTATGTACTCTTACTAGGACTATGTATACTTACTCGGACTTGTACTCTTACACGAAATAAGTACTCGTACTTAAACAATGTACTCTTACACGGAACAGATACTTTTACTTGGACCTTGTACACTTACACGGACAATGTACACTTACTTGGATTATGTACACTTTCTCGGACAATGACTCTTATTCATAGTATGTACTCTTATTAGGACTATGTATACGTACTCGGACTTGTACTCTTACACGAAATAAGTACTCGTACTTAAACAATGTACTCTTACACGGAAAAGATACTTTTACTTGGACTATGTACACTTACACGGACAATGTACACTTACTTGGATTATGTACACTTTCTCGGACTATGACTCTTATTCGGAGTATGTACTCTTACTATGACTATGTATACTTACTCGGACTTGTACTCTTACACGAAATAAGTACTCGTACTTAAACAATGTACTCTTACACGGAAAAGATACTTTTACTTGGACTATGTACACTTACACGGACAATGTACACTTACTTGGATTATGTACACTTTCTCGGACTATAATTCTGATTCGAAGTATGTACTCTTACTAGGACTATGTATTCTTACTCGGACTTGTACTCTTACACGAAATAAGTACTCGTACTTAAACAATGTACTCTTACACGGAATAGATACTTTTACTTGGACTATGTACACTTACACGGACAATGTACACTTACTTGAATTATGTACACTTTCTCGGACTATGACTTTTATTCGGAGTATGTACTCTTACTAGGACTATGTATACTTACTCGGACTTGTACTCTTACACGAAATAAGTACTCGTACTTAAACAATGTACTCTTACACGGAATATATACTTTTACTTGGACCTTGTACACTTATACGGACAATGTACACTTACTTGGATTATGTACACTTTCTCAGACTATAATTCTTATTCGGAGTATGTACTCTTACTATGACTATGTATACTTACTCGGACTAGGTACTCTTACACGAAATAAGTACTCGTACTTAAACTATGTACTCTTACACGGAATAAATACTTTTATTTGGACTATGTACACATACTCTGACTTTGTACACTTGCACGGACAATGTATACTTACTCGGACCATGTACTCTTATCCGGAATATGTACTTTTACTTGGGTAGGTACTCTTACACGGAATATGTACTCTTAATCGGACTATATACTCTTACTTGAACAATACAGTCTTATCCGGACTATGTACAATTTCTCGACTATGTACTCCCACTCGGATTGTGTATACTTACTCGGACTATGTATACCTACTCGGACTCGATATTTTTACTTGGACTATGTACTCTTACTTTTACTATGTATACATACACGGACTGTGCAAATTTTACTCAGACTATGTACTTATACTCGGACTAGGTACTCTTTCACGGACTATGTACACTTACACAAACTATGTATTCTTACTTGGACTATGTTCTTTTACTTGGACTAGGTACTCCTACACGGAATAGGTACTCTTACTTAGACGATGTACAATTTATCTGACTTTGTACACTAGCACGGACAATTACATTTACTTGTAATATATATTCTTATCCGGAATATAGTCTCTTACTCGGACTAGGTACTCTTTCACGGAATAGGTACTCTTAATCGGACTATGTATTTTATCCGGACTATGTACTGTTACTCGGCCTAGATACTCTTACTCGGCCTAGATACTCTTACTCGGCGTAGATACTCTTACTCGGCCTAGATACTCTTACTCGGAATAGATACACTTACTTGGATTAGTACTCTTACTTGAACCATGTACTATTTCTCGGACGATGTTCACTAACCGGACTATGCACTTTGACTCTAGACGTGGTAAACTTATCTGTACTGTATACTATTACTCGGGCTTGATACTCTTACTTGGAATTTTTACTCTTACTCGGACTATGTACTCTTTCTCAGGCTATGTATAATCTTTCACGCGATAACAACAATTTCTTGACAAGAAAAAATAAAAGTATACAATATTTTTCTTGTCAACCACTGGTCTGGGTGACAGATCGTGTAGTCAGTGCACAAATCAAACTAGTCCATACATCGCGATCTTGGGCAACATACCAGAGTTCTCTTTCAGATAGTCCTAGGCGGTCTTCTGCCAGTTTCGAGATTTGATATCCCAATCGATATCGAGATTTGATCTCTCCACCTGTACCGGGTCTACCTCGAGGTCTCTTTTCAGAGAGCACGGTTCGGAAAGCCCTCCGAGGAAAGCGATCCTTAGACATCCTCAAAACATGTCCTAGCCATCTCAGCTGACTTTCTTCGATGTGGAGAAGCAGCGACTTTACTCCAAGTCTATCCCGGATGACCGAATTCCTAACATTGTCTCTAAGGTTAAGACCGGTCGTACCGCGAAATAATCTCATTTCGGTCGCCTGTATCCAAGATATTATCCTTTCGGTCATAACCCAAAGCTTATAGCCATAGTTTAAGATAGGAACGAAGATTGCGTGGTATACCAAAATCTTCGCCCGAAGACTCAACTCCCGCTTCACTACGACATACTTGTACAAAGAACGCATCGCTGCGTTGGCTGCACAAATCCGCTTATCAATCTCCTTGATGTTCCTGCCGTATCTCGAGAACAATACCCCAAGATACTTTAAATCCTCCACATCAGGAAGAACCTTTTCTCCAATTCGGATTGACATTGGCAACTGAATCCGAGACAAAGACATAGAGACAGTCTTTAAGGTACTAACCAAAATCCCTGCCGCTTGGCATTCCATTGTGAATCGATCTAGTAGGCATTGTAAGTCCTCAGGACAAGAAGCCAACAAAACAACGTCATCTGCAAAAAGCGGAGATGCTGTCCTGATGGAACTGAAATGAAGACCGACATCCATCATAGCAGCCCGTCTCGAAATTTTGTCCTTATAAACAAGGAACAAAAGTGGAGACAAAGGACAACCATGACGTAACCCAACGCTTACCGGAAATGATTCAGACTTCCTACCTAGAACACGAATACAACTAATACTATGTTCATACAGAAAAGCCACAGCTACCCGAAGATAGTGTGGCACTCCATACTCCCTTAGTATCTCCCACAACCTCTCTCGCGAAACTCGGTCGAACGCCTCAAAATCTGCAACGAGCTGTTCTGTAGTTTCACAACCTGGACGAAAGTCTCATTGTTCCTCTTGCAACTGTCCCTCAACTATAGGCCGTATCCTTTAATCAAGAATCCTAGCAAATAGCTTACAAGTTTGGCTAGGAAGAGTGATGCCCTGATAATTAGAACACACTCTTTGGTCACCTTTCATAAATATCGGTACCACCACCCCCTGTTCGCCACTAACTAGGAACCTTGCCAGAATTCAATGCAACGTTGAAGACCCGTGTTAGCCACTTCAGGCAAACAACGTCGAGAGCCTTTAAAGCTTGAGGTCGAATCTCACCTATTCCAGAAGACTTGTCATTACGAAGCTTTTAACAACAGCAATAGCCTCTTCCAAAGAGATGAACTCTTCCGTTGGTTCTAAAGGTTCAACTTCTACAAGTGAGGGCATATTGATCAGATTAAAAATACTCCTAAAATGCTCTTTCAAACAACCAAGAATTTCTTCAATGTCAGTCAGCATATATCCTGTTTTGTTATAGACAGTTTGAGGATTTTTCTGCTTTCCAACACGAAAGTTCCTGATCGTCCTCCAGAACATCTTCTTAGCTGACCTATAATCAAGTTCTAAGTGCTCTCCAAACTTCTCCCAAGCCATTATTTTGCTTCGGTAACTGCTCGAGCTGAAGCTTTCTTTGCCCTTCGGTACTTGTCCACAGCTTCCACGGAATTATCTGGCAAAGTTGCCTTATAAGCCAGTTTCTTCTGTTGGACAAAATCTCTAACTGTTGGTTTTCACCAAGCAGTTCGAGTACTTCTTTCGCGACAAGCACCTAATGCCTTCGAGCCACAACTTTTAACAGTTGCTTTGGCAAGCGATGATCTGAGCGTATCTCATTCCTGATCGATAATCTTCACCTCTTCTGGCAACCGAGAAAAATCTTCCCGGATGTATCCAGAAAAACGTTTTTTGACAGAAACATCTGCTAGACGCTCCCAGCACGCTCTTATACATCGTTTGGGTTTACAAGGCTTGTCTAGCATCCGATCCTGCTGTCGAAGTTTACTAACTACAAGATAGTGATCGCTTGACAGCTCAGCCCATCTCTTCACACGAGTGCCCAGAACAAAATATCGCAGATCAGATGAAACGATTTCAAAATCGATCATTGATCTTTGATTGAGAGAATCTTGATGCCATGTGCATCTATGGATCTCCTTATGTTCAAACATGGTGTTGGTTATGCACAAATTGTTACGCTAACAAAGTTACAATAATTCAACATCACTCAAATTTAGATTAGAGAGTCCGTTCCTCCCCAACACTCCCTTCCAAGTGCTACTGTCGCTATCAACATGATGATTGAATTCACCCAATAGAACGTGGGAATCTCCAACAGGAGTACATTCAAGCAGAGCCTGAAGATATTCCACGAAGGCTGAGTATTCCGAGATAATGTTGAGAGCATATGCACACATAACAGTTATCCCCTTTCCCTCTTTGACTATAAGTCTCAAAGACGCCTACCTTTCGTTCACTGAGTTAAACCTCTCTACCACGAACGACAGCCGGGGACTTGCAAGTATCCCTACACCCGTCTGTCGTCACTTTCCGTTGGTAACTCCCGAATAGTTCAAGGTCCAACTTTGACCCAAAAGTTTAGTTCCAGTTCCAAAATAGTGAAGAGAAGTATTCCGACTATTTCAAGACCAAAGCGAGCAATCTCTTTAACTAATTCTGGTTATTTCCACGGCAACGAGATGACATTCCACGTTCCTACATAGAGGCTTGTCCGCTTCAGACGTTGATGCCTCTTTCGCTGTCTCCGTACAACTGCTTGGTCACACGGCACCCGGCAATGAAACCCCTCCGGTCAGTGGTGATTTGACCATTGTTCTTTGCGTTTGATTTATATTTTATAAATTTCTTGCTTGTCATTTTCGTTGTCTTCGTTTGTTTGTTCGGTCATCTCCCGTTCCCGATATCTTTGATGATCCAACATCGCTACTGTAAGGAGACAGGTCTCCGAGACTCTCCTCCGCCTTTTCGTCCATTGTCCAATCTGCCGTTGGAATCTTTGGAGTGATTTTGTTTGTTCGGCTATCTCCCGTTCCCAATATCATTTGATGACCCAACATCGCTAAAGCAAGGAAACAGGCGTCCGTGACTCTCTTCCGCCTTTTCGTCCATTGTCTAATCCGCCGTTGGAGTCATCGAAGAGATCTGAGATAGTCTATTAGAAGACTATCTCTACGGCTGATGCAAGCCGGTCATTTATTTAGCCGTTGATCGACGAATGTCGAGCATCCGTTGCATGGGCCGCTACACGAAGAGGCTAATTAGCAATAGGTGTCAGTTTATTACTTACTATACTGGCACCTAGCGGTATGTACTCTTCATTCGCTTTACTTCATTTAATTTATTCATTTGTAAGTGCATCTTATGATTAAATCGAAACAACTTCTCTCATTTAATAAGTTTGTTTCTTCCTGATTTAATGTCATCTTAACTTAAAGTTATTACTTTATTATAATATTATATTCGGTTTTGTTTAATTAAACTGATTAATTTTTTCGTTTCGATCAATAAATCAAAGGTAATATTAGTCAACGTGACAATTTGCGTTTTGCTAAATATTTAACGTAATTTAAGTTTATGTGATAACTAATAATAACTTATTAGACCCTCATAAAGTCATTATTTATATACGATAGTTGGTATGAATGGTTTAATTTTTGATTGGATTCCCAACAAGTGCTGAATCAGTTTCGAAGTTTCCTTTAATACACTATTATTTATGAACTGCAGTTTTATTTTTTTGGTACCGTAGAAGTTAGCTATTAAAATTTTAAAAAGTTTGAGTAAAGAAGGTAGGAAAAGTAATACTTAATAATTTATTGGGTTTTGTTTACTATTAATGGGTTATATCAATAATACAGTTGCCATGATATGACAACTTGCATAAAAATTTATAAATCACGGCAGCTTCTTTACACTAAATTATACAAAGCAGTCGCTCATTTGCAAAAACTTTGATATTAACATTTAATCAAAAGCAAAATAATTAAAGCAAACTTAATCAAAAGTTTATTGTAAAATTTTGCAAAAAAAATTTTTAATAATTTTTTTCAACAAAATTTTTAAATAACACAAGCCATCGACTTTTTAACCACAGAAAAAACCGGTTACATATTATAAAGATCTGCGGCACATTTCGATTTAAAATTCACTAATTTCCATTTACAAAAAGCGCTTGCGCGTAAAATCCGCAATCATTTAAGTAGGCGATATTTAATTTCACTACGTTTTCATTGGTTTGTAAAAAGTCGTTTGGTTCATTCTGCAATAGGTGAAGTGCACTAGTTTCGTCAAGAGATAACATCCATCAGCTTGATTCATCACTGTGATTGTCTTTCTTGACTTCTCTGCTGCTTTTGACCGTAAAAGATATTGTTGTATACCAAGCGATTTTTTACGAGGATGACCCTGATGCTCGTCATCTCTATCCAATTACAGGTGTGACTCAAGAGTCCCCTATTTCTTCAATCTTATTTCTTGCTGCCTCCACTGTTCTGTATTAACTATTTCAACGTGATCAAGATCTAGTGGTATACGCTGATGATACCACCACTGTTTTCTGGACGCAGGTGCGAAGACGTAGTCTAAAATTAGTCAATTTTTTAAGATTAAAAGATAAGTTATTTCCATCCAATCTTCTAAATTCCTCGAAATCGCATGTGGTTGTCTTCCAGGTGCCCCTGCCAACAAGATAACGCTAAAGAGACTAGCAATATCTTCTCTTTTCTCCAGTTTAAACAATCAACCCATACCTGTCTTTACCCGTATAGTAGGATATATGAGGTTTACCATTACGGTTAAATGGACCGCCGGATGCGACTTGAATAGATTTAAGATTGTTCTAAAGAGATCCAGATGATCCCTGAAATGGGTCCAACATCTTTCATTAAGTGGGATTGCTCAGGTGTGCCTTTGGTGCACCTGGGCTATTTCGGAATTAATATTCTCAAGAAGATGTGCCCCAGAGCAAATACTCAAATTTCTAAAGCTCCTGACGTCGAGACTACCGACCATTGTGCGCTGTGATTGGGCTCGCGGGTGTGTGGCAGACCCTGGTTTGGTCAATCGGAAAGCATCGCGTTGGTGTTTGCTGGTAGGGTCAGATCCCTCTGCTTTACAGAAGACTATCCTCTAAGCCTCGGATAGGTTGTTTCTGTTTATTGATTTAAATTGTAAGAACTTTTTTATCTTATTTGGTGCATGCTTATTAGTTATTAAGAAAATCTATTTCATTCTTGATAAGCATTGTACTTGAGAGATATCTGCAACGATGCTTTGATAGAGCCACCCTCAGCCAATAAGCAATATAATATTCTTCCAAAGTAAACTAACGAGTGTGGAATCAATAAGTAAGACTATTACCAACCCGTGATCGATAATGGTGAATATCTGTATAGGTTTGAGATCACTGTTGAAAGTCCGACAGATTTTCCGCTGCTTTTCTTTATATTGCCTAGGAATGCGTTTTCCGCATATGTAGCTATAATTAGCGATTTAGGTTTTTTGAAAGAATGTTACGCATAGTATGAATTACAAGTTCATTACTACAGTGCTGTTCAACATTGAATTGCGATGCACTGCAAATTTGTTTTGGTTGTTCAGTATTGACTTGAAAAATATAATAGTCTCCCAGCATTGCCTGTACTGATATGTATCGAACAAGGTTTAATTTACAAGGTTCTTGTTTAAGGCGATTAGTGGTCTTTCATCTATCATATGCTTCTGGTGTAACGATACACAGCAAACGCCGCTACAGACTCGGCTAATCATTATAAATAGATATCAAATGCTATCAGAATATCACACCTGAGAGCCCTGCAGCTCTATTAACTCTCCGATACTAATTAATTCGAAAGCACAAATGTTTAGCAGGATAAGCAACTTCGGAGTTTTAAATACTTTGAATAATAACGATAGTACAATTGGAAATCCAATGATAAAAACGATATATTTTTACTTTTTCTCATCGAAGGATGAATTTAAATGTGGTAACAACGGCATATCCCAGGTTGGTGAAAATTTATAAAAATCTAATGAACTCTCCCCAGTTAGGAAACTATTGAACTTTGTCGAGATAAGCGTAAGGGATCTATAAAAAACGTTCAAAATCATTATGAAGCTATTCATGGGTCTGTATCCTAGTCGAATAGTCTGCATATCTGCCAAAAAGTATCACGGCAAATTTTGAGCATCATTTGCCACCAATGAACTGATACAAGCATTAGTTGGTTATTTGTAAAATACCTGTGCCACCTCGGCACAGTGGAACATAAGTCCATCCTGACCACTGTAAAGATTAACAATATAGAACCGTATCCTGGACATAGACGATTTAAATAAACTAGAATCGTCATTTGCACTAAAAAACGTGCGGTATATTAAAAGAAAGGACGGATATACACTTCCGGTGCATTTCACTACCACTGCGATAGACCCATAGTTCTGGCTAGGAATGCACATAACTCCTTCCTGGGGACGAACCTAACTTTTCAACACGTTTCGTCTAACGATGTGACCAGCCCATATTGCCAAAAGTGCCACCAATGAGGGCACGGGGGCTCCTCCTGATGTCTCGAACCAAGATGTACCACATGTAAAGATTTTGGGCAGGACGGTAGTTACCCAAAGGAACAAGATTCCACATGTATCAGCTGTTAGTTGCACCACTAGACATTAAAAAATATATAAGATATTCAAGGAGTACCGAAGCCGGCGCATGAAGAAGTCTTCTGCATCATCAATAACAGGTCAGATACCTGTTAGTATCTGACTTTTTGAAAATAATACATAAGTTACCTCTTTACCTCTATACCTCTATTCTCTATAATGTTGGTTAATATTGATTTTTTTTGAACTTGACTTGTTGGATCGCTGCAGTTGACAATCGTTGACATAAATGAATAAAATGTTCATTCCTTAAATAATTGAGAAAATGTTTATTATAAATAGTTGAGTAAATACGAACATTTTTTATTTAATATATATGCATATTTCATGTAAATTACGCGGACTTTAATTGATAATACACGATACTATTCGTGATAACCAAGCATTGTACTTGAGAGATATCTGCAATGATGTTTGAAAATGATATAGAAACTTCTATTTTAACGTTGCAAAGATTGAAAAACCTTCCAAATATCAACTTAATAAGGTGAATGTATGTCTTAATCATCACAGCCCAAAGGTAAGTGATGCTTCTGTTACTTCCGACAATGGAGAATTACTTTCCCCAATCCCCAAACTTGTAAATCTGGGGATTATCAAAATAAAAAAGCCTTTAGAGAGGCTTATGTTATACAACACTTTTCTCAGAGAATTTGTCTCTAAAATGAACAACAGAATAATTTTCAACTTTGTTCGATATAACAACAGTGGTATTAATATATCGTTCTCATCCCAGGATCTCCTGGAGAGCTATGAGAGTTTTTTCAACGCGAACTTTAAAGATTTGGGCGTATTCGAGTGCAAACCCATCCAAGCATCATTGAAAATAGCCAATCTTCCGGCTCACTTGGATGATGGGGATATTAAGATGCTAAAAAACTTATAAAATTACTAACTTCTGCCCACTGATAGGAAAACACGGCTTCCCGTTAACAATTGGTTTTTGTTCAGCGGCGATGGGACAGGCTGAGTTATTGGAAAAGACGACATGTAATCCCTTTATGGGCTTTAACCTAAAATTCGAAATTGTCGGCAGTGAGGAGTACACTTATCCTCACTGTAGTCGGTGCCATAAGTGGGGGCACTGGGCTTCCAGCTGTTCCCTACCGACTACATGTGGGGTGTGTAGTTCCTCTTCTTGCCCGGCTGCAGAGAGCGACACCAAATGTACATCCCCCCATCCTGCTCCATCTGTGGGGAGAGCCACCCAGCCTGGAGTAGAAGATGTGTCTTCTTTAAGAAGTACAGTAGTTTGTTTCAATCTTCTGCCGCAAGGAAACCTGGGTCTTATTCTGGTGCCGCGACATTGGCTCCCCAGAATGCCTGTAGAGGTATGTCTGACCAAGAACTACTTCATGCTATGGACCTCAGATCGGCAGAGTCCAGAAAACAAACAGAAGAGTTGGTGAAATCCTTACTTTCTGCTCACTAGCGTCGCCGACAGTGCCAGCTAACTCGGTGATTCCTCCTTCCTCAGAAATTCCAGCTTCGAAAAAGAGGGGGGCTGCGGCCGATGCCGTTCCCCCTTTAAGATCGGCAAAATGCTGAAGGGCAAGATTAAAAGCGCCTTAAAGGGAAATGACGATAATGCCCGTGGGCAAGTACCCACTCTGGGCGGCGCTAGAGATGGAGGGGGTAACCCCTCCACCTCTAGCTCTGTCTAGGGTGAGGCAATCCCCTTCCAGCTAAACTAATACAATGCAAAGCAATCAAGAGCCTTTTTCACTGAATATCCTTCAGTGGAATTCGGGAGGTGCTTCTGCCCTTAGCTTTTTATCTGGTAGAGATGCAGATGTTATAGTTATTCAGGAGACGCGGTCTATCCGTATCACCCAGGACATTACTCGATTTATTCTCAAGCATATATCCACCCACTTCACTCCGTATATAACTCCTCCTCACTCCTCTTCTTCTCAAGGTCTTTTAACCTTAGTTAAATGCTCCTTAAGATTTTCCCTCCTTTTTAACTATTCTTGTCCAGCCCTATCTTGTTTAGCTATATCACTTCGTAAGAACGGTAAACGCATCAGCATAGCCAATATTTATATAAGGCCAAGAGAAATTCACAAGAACCGTGACCTCCTGGATCATATATTAGGTAGTGGCTATGACATGTTACTTGGTGACTTCAACGACATAACTGGTCGTTGGATTAATGCAACAAACCGCAGAGCCAAGAACGACTATCTTATTCACAAACCACCATCCCCCACCTTTCATTGCTCAACAACTAATTCACTCCTCGACATATTACTGCTACATAAGAAGTGGTTGTTGAAACCCATCTGTACTGAGCAGTCGCGCCAACAACAGACCACCTCTCATGACCTAATTCGTTGGCGGTTAGAGGAAGATACGTTGATTAGGAGAAGGTTCCACTTTGATCCCATCAGGGTGGCCTTCTTTCAAGCAGCTATCCAACTCTTCCCCCGAATTGGAAATGAGAGTTTGACCAAATTCAATGCCTACCTCTCTTCGCAAGCTACCGCGTTGCTTTCGACTACCTATAAAGGGCGCATATACAATCCCAATCCAACAAAACTCAAGGTCCTAGTTAAAATGCTACACCTTCCTAATCTCTCTGTTTCCGCCAGACAAGCCCTCTCGAATGAATACTGGAGCACTAAATATAGGCTCCAGCTGAGTAGGGATAAGGCAAACATTTCTCGCCTTTACCCTTCTCAGTCTTCCTTCTGGAAGATATTCAAGAAGGAGAAGTTTGTCTGTTGGAAGGATAGAGCACTAGGTTGGATCGGTAGAATATGCCTTGATAAAGTTTTGGAGGACACACTACCCCTACACAATTATGAAGCCACTCAATCACCCCAACCAATCTCGCCTTGGTGTGACTTCAGGAGTAGGGACTTGTCTGTTACAGATATCCTTAACTCCTGGGGGCCACTCCCGGGCACTTCCAGAACCCATGCGCCACTCTCCATTCGTGTTTGTCAGCTTTTGACATACAGTCAGAGAAAGGAGATCGCCATAACAATGTTATAAGCCTCCCCGTCCGACATTGCTGGAATAAACATCAGCCGTCGTGTTTTTATACCAAAAAAGAAGTCGATTTCATGTCCTAAAGATTTGCGACCCATTTCGATTCAAAACTCCCTCATCTCCATTTACGAAAAAGCGCTTGCGCGTAAAATCCGCGATCATCTAAGTAGGCGAAATTTAATCCCACCAGGTTTTCATGGGTACGTAAAAGATCGCTCGGTCCATTCAGCAATAGGTGAAGTGCAACAGTTTTGTCAAGATAACAGTCATCAGCTTGTTGTGGCTGTTTTTCTTGACTTCTCTGCCGCATTTGACCGTATTTCAATTCCTTTTGTTATTACTCCTCTCAGGTCCCTCGGGTTGCCTGCGAGAATTGTTAACAGGGTGGAAATATTGCTGTACACCAAGCGATTCTTCTATGAAGACGACCCTGATGCACGTCAGTTCTACCCTATTACAGGTGTGCATCAAGGCTCCCCACTTTCTCCAATCTTATATCTTGCTGCCTCCATTGAACTCTACAAAAAATTCAAACGCGATCAACATCTTGTGGTATACGCTGATGATACCACAGTTCTGTTCTCTGGACGCAGGTGCAAAGATGTAGTCTCTGACATCAGCCGTTTCTTTACAAGATTAAAAGATCAGCTGCCCTTTTCCAACCTTGTTTTAAACTCCTCCAAATCGGAGGTGGTTGTCTTTCACGGCGCCCCAGCGACAAAGAAAAAGCTCAAGAGATTAGCACTCTCAGCTCTATCTTCTATCCTGATTAATCAATCTCTCCCTGTCTTTAGGAGTCGAGTAAAATACCTGGGGTTTACCATTACGGTGAACTGGTCTGCGAAAGCTGACCTGGATAGACTAAAACGTATCCTGAAGAGAGCTAGATGGGCCCTGAAACGGGCCCAACATCTGTCATTGAAAGAGAAAACCCAAGTGCGCATCTGGGGTACTTGGGCTATCTCGGGATTAGTCTTCTTTTCAAGAGGACGTCCCCCAGAACAAAGACTAAGGTTTCTTAAGCTCCTCATCTCGAGATTACCGAGCATCGTCCGTCTCGATTGGATTCTTCGGGAGGGGGTGACAGACCCCGAGTGGTTCAGTCGGAGAGCGGCATGTTGGATTGGCTGGGGGCTCAGATCCCGTTGGACCTGAAGCCATAACAGATCTGAAGACGAAAGAAATATTTACTTGGGAAGAACATTAACATTAACATGTTTCCTTTTTTAATTAGCTATCTGTTGTCATTTATTAAGAAAATCTTTATTATTATATTCTTCTAAAGTCAAGTAACGATTAAGAATCAATAAGTAAGACTTGACATTTCATGTTAAGACCTCTATGATTATAGAACAACTTGAAATATATTTGATAACACGCTCCATTTAATAACCAAAACGTCCGGATACTATCTTTGCTTACCATTAAAATTGATAAAGATCGATATACCTTGAAATGTTTTCCGCGTTTAAGCAAGCCTTATTAGTCATCCAATCTTTTAATTTTAATAGAACAACCATAGAATCCACGAAACTATTTAACAGATAATATTTCTAACGCAAATAAACATCGCTCAAGATATCCGTACGAAATTACAAACTGCGCTCGCCTATAAAAATTTTATTGGTGGTCATAATCGCTTATTGTTTCTTACTTGCCGCTACGCTGTTGAAACAACCTACTTTAAAAACGATTTTTCGGCAAAAAAATGTGTAGTGTACAAGTAATTTCGGAGCTATCAAACGATAGTCAATTTCAAGCAAATTCTAACAGAATTCCAACCGAAAAAGAGGTTTGTACTGGATGCTCTTCTACTCAAAGTCATAGCGATAAGGTCAGTAATGTTTTGTTATCTTCAGGCGATGGGGAGGTGCTTCCCCCCATCCCGAAAAAGAGGAACTTGATTTTAATTAAAGTAAAAAGACCTATACAAAGGGATCAACTATACAATAAATTTCTGAGAAATTTCTCGCTTCTATATAAGAACAGGATTTTATTTAATTCTGTAAAGATACACCCCTCCGAGGTGAAAATTTCTTTTGTAATATCTGATCTCGCAATGAAATACGCGGAATATTTTTCCGAGAATCTTACAGAATTCGGTGAACTTACCATAAAGCCTATCCTGGCTTCGATCAAAGTTACCAATCTACCATGTTCAATGGATGAAGATGACAAGCAATCGTTTATGGCAACCTTCAAAGTTTCCAGTCTGAGACCAATCGTGGGTAGGGACGGGAACCCTATCCCGGTTGGCTTTTGTAGTGCGCCAGTGGAGTTAGCTGAAACTCTATCAAAATCATCATCCAACCCGTTTATGGGTTCAACATTCGGTTCTCAATAACCGAAATAGACGAATTAACCTACCCCCACTGCAGCCGATGCCACAAATGGGGTCACTGGGCTTCCAGCTGCAGTGGGATCCCTACATGTGGTATCTGCGGATCAGCCTCTTGTCTATCTCTGTCGTCGAATGACCGTTGCTCGGCCCCCCATTCATGTTCAAACTGCTGGGGGAGCCATCCTGCATGGCGTAGGAGCTGCAGTAAGTTCAAGGCGTACAGAAGCCTTTTTATTCGTCCGGTTAAACCTTCAACTTCCTTCTCTTGTGTGGCCGCACCGCGCATGGATGACTCAGAGATATCCCGATTGATGGATATAAAGATAGCAGAGTCGCATAGAAGGTTGGAAAACTTTATACTAATGGCCGTGGGTGCTATCAACACGAATCCCACGATTCCAGTGGCATCTGTTCTTCCAGAGTCAAAAAAGAGAGGGGCTTCGGCCCATGCCGTCCCCCCGATCAAGATCGGGAAGCTTATTCGACGTATGACTAAGGGAAATGATGATATTGCCCAGGGGCAAGTACCTTCCCTGGAGGGGGCTAGTAGTGGGAAGGGTAACCTTCCTGCTCCTAGCTCTGTCTAGGTAGGCAATCCCCCATCCAACTAATCCATCACAATGCAGAGTACTCGTGAGCCTTTTTCACTGAATATCCTTCAGTGGAACTCGGGAGGTGCTTCCGCCCTTAGACTTCTATCTGGTAAAGATGCAGATGTTATAGTCCTTCAGGAGACGCGGTCTATCCGTCTCCCCCAGGACATTACTCGATTTATCCCAAAGCATATATGTTCCCACTATACTCCGTACATAACCCCACCTCACTCCTCTTCATCTCAAGGACTCTTGACCTTAGTTAAGTGCTCCTTAAGGTCCTCCCTCCTATTAAACTACTCATGTCCAGCCCTTTCTTGTTTAGTAGTTTCACTCAGTAAGAACGGTAAACGCATAAGTCTAGCCAATGTCTACATCCGTCCAGGGGAAATTCACAAGAACCGTGACCTCCTGGATAGTATTATTGACAGCGGTTATGACATGATACTTGGGGATTTTAACAACAGAACTGGTCGTTGGATCAATGCAGCACTTCGCAGAGCTAGGAACGGTTATCTTATTCACAAACCCCCGTCACCTACCTTTCATTGTACATCAACAAATTCTATTCTCGACATTTTACTGCTTCACTCGAGGTGGTTGTTAAAACCCTTCTGCACTGAGCAGTCGCGCCAGCAATTGTCCACATCTCACGACCTTATTCGTTGGAGGATTGAGGAAGATATGTTGCTTCGAAGGAGGTTTCACTTTGATCCGATCAGAGTGGCCCTCTTTCAAGCGGCTATCCAACTCTTTCTCTTAATAGGAAATGAGAGTTTGACCGAATTTAATACCTACCTATTTTCGCAAGCTACCGCGATTTTATCAACTACCTATAAAGGTCGTATATACAATCCTACTCCGACGAAACTTAAGGTCCTAGCGAAATTGCTGAACCTCCCTAATCTCTCTGTTTCCGCCAGACAGGCTCTCTCGAATGAATACTGGAGCACTAGATATAGGTTCCAGCTGAGTAGGGATAGGACGAGTATTGCTCACCTTAGTCCTTCTCAGTCTTCATTTTGGAAGATTTTCAAGAAGGAGAAGTTTGTTTGCTGGAAGGATAGAGCATTGGGTTGGATAGGGAATGTTGGCCTTGATAAAGTTTGGGAGGAGTCATTAGCCCTACACAACTATGGAGCCACTCTATCACCTCAACCAATCCCGTCCTTGGTGTAACTTCAGGAGTAGGGATCTATCTGTTACGGATATCCTTAACTCCTGGGGTCCACTCCCGGGCATCTCCAAATCCGTCGTTCCACTTTCTTCTCGGGTCTGTCAGCTTTTGACAGCTGATCAGAGAAGAGAGGTGGCCGTCACCATGCTTTTAGCCTCCCCATCCGATGTAGCAGGCATCAATATTAGTAAGCGTGTTTTTCTTCCTAAGAAAAAATCCTGCTCATGCCCTAAAGATCTGCGACCCATTTCGATTCAAAATGCCCTCGTGTCGATTTACGAAAAAGCGCTTGCGCGTAAAATCCGCGACCATTTAAGTAGGCGTAATTTGATCCCTCCAGGTTTTCATGGGTTCGTCAAAGGTCGCTCGGTCCATTCAGCAGTTGGTGAGGTGGAGCAGTTTTGTCGGGATAATATCCATCGTCTAGTTGTGGCTGTTTTCCTTGACTTTTCTGCTGCATTTGACCGCATCTCCATTTCCTTTGTGATCTCTTCTCTCAGGTCCCTCGGGTTGCCTGCGAGAATTGTGAACAGAGTGGAGATCCTGCTGTACACCAAGCGATTTTACTATGAAGACGACCCTGATGCGCGTCAGTTCTACCCTATTACGGGGGTACCTCAAGGATCCCTACTTTCTCCTATCTTATATCTTGCTGCCTCTATTAACCTATTCAAAATATTTAAACGCGAACAACGTCTTGAGGTGTACGCTGATGACACCACAGCCCTGTTCACTGGACACATGTGTAAAGACGTAGTCTCTGACATCAGCCATTTCTTTTTAAGATTAATAGACCAGTTACACATATCTAATCTCATTTTAAACTCAGCTAAATCGCAGTTGGTCGTCTTTCATGGCACCCCTGCTACAAAACAAAAACTTAAGAGATTAGCACTCTCTGCGCTCTCCTCCATATTTGCCTCTGAACCACTTTCCACCTTCACAAGTCGAGTAAAATACCTGGGGTTCACCGTTACGGTGAACTGGTCGGCGAAAGCAGACCTGGATAGACTCAAACGTATCCTGAAGAAAGCTAGATGGGCCCTGAAACGGGCTCAGCATCTGTCATTGAAAGGGAAAGCCCAGGTGCACCTTGGGGCACTTGGGCTATCTCGGGATTAGTCTTCTTCTCAAGAGGACGTCCCCCTGAGCAAAGGCTAAGGTTTCTTAAGCTCCTCGTCTCTCGTTTATCAAGCATAGTCCGCGCCGATTGGATTCTTCGGGGGTGAAAGACCCCGGGTGGTTCAGTCGGAAGGCGGCGTGTTGGATCGGTTGGGGGCTCAGATCCCCCTGGACCTGAGGCCATGAAAGAGAAACGGAAGATGAAAAAACGAAAGAAAAATTCTGTCATTTTTTATCTGAGTTAGTTATGACCTACCTTTTTTTATTCATGCATGCTGTATTTTGGTGTATTTAATAAAGTCTTTATTATTATAAAAACGATTTGTAATTAAAAATCAATTAAACACAGAATTGCATGAAAATATGATTCGGTATAATTATAGGTTATCCAATGAAATGAATAATTAAAAATGATAAAAATGAATAAAATGTATTAATTAAAATTTATTTAATTTTAAAATTAACATTAAATTAATTGAATTTTTAATTTATTTAATTTTATTAAAATATATTTAAATTAATTTAATTTTAGAAAAAAATTATTTAATTTTTAATTTTAATTTTTTTTATTAATAAAAATTTATTTAATATAACATTATGTATTTTTAATATAATTAGAAAAATTTATCTAATGAGGAAAAATATTTTCTGATATTTTCCGGTTTTCAGCAAATGAGTTCCATATTCTACCTTTTTGTAAAATTCTGACTTTATTTCTTCTAGTTTTACTGTTCTAACTGGGGCATTTGTGTGGTAATTATATTATTTTTAAATAATATTATTTAACAATATTATTCTTATAATATTGATTATCGATGGTTCATGCAATTACGAAAGGTAATTTCTTTAAACCAGTGCTAAACTTGAAATGTTTAGACAGAAATAATTGATTGTACATTGAAGTATTGGCATTTATTCAAAATTCCAAAAACTAAATTTTGTTTTGTTCTGACTAAAATCATGGCAAAATAATTTCACTAAAGATTGTTAAGGTTTTTATCGGAATTGTTTAGCAAAATATTTTATTTATTAATTTATTAATAACTTATTTATTAATTATCTTATATCTTATTTTCCAGTGTTTATATATTTTACTGACATGTTAATGTCAATAAATGACTGATGATTTCTAATTCTAATTCTGATACATCGTTTATTATTTATTAGTAAATTCATAAAACTTGACTTTTATTTTAAATTTCAATTTTAAATTTTAAGTTGATTTGAGTTATGAAATCTTATATAAATTTATTAAATTATTCATAATTATTTAATTATTTAAATTTTATTTAATATTATGTTTAATATATAAATAATTTAATATATGTAGACTCAGTTACCTGATCTTGTTAATAATTTAAATTTGGCAAATTATTTAATCTCATATCAATGTTAGTGAAAGATTATATTTTAATTCCGTTTACTTGTTCTTTAAAATAAATGCTGCTCAAGTACCCTTGAACCATTATGCACATGACTCTTAAATTAATTCAATTAGCAACGAAGTTTGATGTCGTATAAATAAGTCAAGCAAGGATATACTTTAGCTATAGTGGGTTTTGTTGTTTTTCCTGTACTCTTGAAACTGAAAATCTAAACCCTTTGCTTGTTGTACAGTAAATTTAGTTTTGCTAATTTAATTTTACGATTTCAACTGTGAAAAGATTGCCCATCAGTATTATTGTCTCTGCAGGTTTTAAATTTTCAGATTACTTATGGTCGATGACTTTATTAAGCATATTACAAAATGAATTCTCAATTTTACAGAGGAAATGTAAAAAACTCGAAATAGAATTGGATTTGTGCTCACTATTACATTCTCACCAATGTACAGAAATTCGTCAATTCGCTTTAACGTCAATGAAATTTATTGCTGATTTATATAACCAGAAATTATATTCGTAAGCTAACTTACAAGTATTTTTAAAAAGTTTAATTGTTCTACGTTTAAAGGGATGTTACTGTTACCTACCCAAACGGATGTGTGTATGCACATAAATTTGTCCTTGAGGCCCACTGTGGCTTTAATATTCTTAAGAGCTGCACTGTTAATGATGACGGGAAATACTTTCTTAATCTGGAAGGTTTGTTCGCTATAAATAAATTGCTGATATTAATGGTCATTCGTCAAAATTAACGCGAAAGTATTTTGCGTTAATTTTGATTATTTAAAAATTTCGATTGATAATTTTTTCTTTGAAAAATTAAAATTAATTAATTTTAATTAATTATTAAATTAATTTATTAAATAATTAATTAAAATCAATTAATTTTGATTAATTAATTTTTCAAAAATGCTAAAAGAAATTAATTGCTTATTAATTGTTGACGTTTATAAGATAAACTGAAATTTTTGATAAAATTGCAATTTGCTTTAATCCCATCTAGAAGCCAACAGTAATACGCTACCTTTGGTGGACCTCATTAGAAATGATGAGGTCCATCCCTTTGCAATCAGAAATGATTATAATTAAATTTGCGATCAGAAGGTCCCCATTTCCCACTTCTACTTTGCAATCAGAAATGATTACAATTAATCAAATCAGCTAACTGAATCAACTAACGAGGATGTCTTGACTCCATTGATTGACTTCATTCCTGATTGCATTGATTTTCGTCGATCTTAGGTGCTTGCTGTTGTAGTGTAAGTAAGTAGGGATGAATATTCTTTTTTTTTGTAGATTTCCATTTCAACAGCGCCTTCTTTGTCTTTTGATATTTCAACATCAAGAAACGCTTCCTTGTCGTCTGATTGAAAATCGAACTCGAGACTTCCACTGTCTTTGAAGGCGTTTTGCAGTAAATCGATGTTGTCCGCAGGGTATATTAAAAATATATCATCGATGTACCTGACATAGATTATCGGCCTTGATGATAACGACTGCATGGTGCGCATCTCATAGATGTGCATGAATATCACAGCATAAGTCGGTGCCATTGGGGTCCCCATGGCTGTCCCATTTAACTGCTTGTAGAGATCACCATTGAATTCAACTATATTGTTTTTTAAGTATCACTTTTGGTGAGTCCAAAATAAATTTTATTTTATTTCTTTCCTATTATTCCGTTTGATGAGCACATACGATTTCATGGAAAGTTTAATTAAATCAAGAATTATATAACACCAGACCATGCATTTGTAACGATGGATATAATCTCGTTATACACATCCATAGACCACAATTCAAAGATATCTACAAACTCTGAAATGAGGAAGTGGTTTTAATCATTATAATAAAATTTGCAATAAATAAAAATAAATAATAAATCTGATACGATCTATCAGACTAAGGATTAGAGGTCATCAGAAGAAACTGCTACGTTATCAGATTTCGGTCCTTTTTCCTGAACACAACATAGCAGGGGGTCAAACTTGTGCTAATGACGTATTTCCAACGGAAGTCTTTCATTTAATCTAATTGTCAATAAAAGCAGACGAATAGAGTGATCGTAAGCCAGCATTAAAAGGACCGAAATGTGAAACGTAGGTATTTGATCAGTAGCCGATGAGGTTCACCAATGCTGAAATGTAGCGTACTGATGTTGGTTTACAGATATGAGTGAAGTAAAGTGCAGTGTCATCAAAAATTTTAATTGTTACAATTACTGCACAATTATATTAACTTAAAACCTTGATAAACTTTAAGATTTTTAATTCATAAAGAGGAATGACGCTGAAATAATTTTTTTATTTTTTAATTTAATTATAAATTAAAAATTGTATTAATTTTCTTACTCAAAAGAAAATTTGCTTTTGCTTTTGTCCTTGTTATTTACGAGGATGTCAACAACATTTCTGATTTGCTAATCACAATTATTATTGCCAACTGAATTTAAAGGAATTTATGCTTTTCGCAAAATACGCTTAAATCAAAATTTAATAATTAGATAATAAATAATTATAAATAATTGTTATACGATTTTATATAACTTTTATCAAGTTAAAATTTAAAATAAAAGCAAATTTTTATGAATTGATTTTATAAATAACATACGATCTATCAGAATAAGGATTAGAGGTCAGGTTTAGCAAGCCTGTTAAAAGCAGAACATTAATTTTTGCATTCCCGTCAAAAAATGCTACATTTAAAGGATAACTATATAATAACAACTATTGATAAAGCTAGTAATAACTAGCTTTATCAATAGCTTTTTTAAATAATTCTAAAAGTAAAGAAATAATAGGGTCAGATTTAAGTAAATATATTCCTAAAATAAGGTATAAACTCCTACCACCATTAGGACGAAAAATTTGTAATTATAATAAAGAATTAAAATCAATATGTAACGATATTGATACTAAATTAAAGGATAACTATATGATAACAACTACTGATAAAGCTAGTAATAACTTTGTCTTCATATGCAAAAAGCTTTATTATGATATACTAATGAAAGAGGTTAATTCTAATGATTTAAATGTAACAGCAACATAGGAAGGTGCTTATGCGAGTTAAGAAACAATCATAAAGTCACCGTCTATTACAGATCAAAAAGGTTTGAAGATACAATTGAGATAATAAAACTATACGTATATAATATTGGAATCCAAAATTACATAAAAATCCAATAAAACCTAGGTTCATATGTAGTGATTTTAAATGTACATTAAAACAGCTTTAGGTTTATATGAATAAAATACTTAAAGTAATTAAAACACACTTCAAAAAATATTGTAGGATAATCGAAGATTGTATTAAACACTATTTGAGTATTAATTCTACAAAAGAATTTTTAGAACACACAAAAGGAATAAATTTTCAGAATATAAATACGTACAATTTTAGTACGTTTTAGAAAACTTAATTAATCTTATGTTTCAATATATTGATGATATATGCGTATTTAATTCTAGAAATTTTTATTCAATAAGCAAACAAATTTATCCAGGTAGCCTAATTCTTAATAAAACCAATATTAATGATAAAGAAAGTATATATCTAGATATGAGCATTAAATTAACATTAACTAAAACTACTACTAATTTATATCGTAAAGATGACATATTTAAATTTACAAGAAACATATTTTTGCATGAGCATTCATGCGTACCATATAATATAAAATATAATACATTAAATAATTAAATTTTAAGAATTGCTACAATTTGTAACGATATTGGTATTCTTCAAAATTATTTAAATAGTTTAATAGATGTATATTTTAAACTAGGTTTTTATAAAAATACCATCAAACAGAAAAAGGAAAATATATAAATCAACACAATAAAATTTAAAATAAATTTAAAATTATTAGCGGAAAATGTTTATGGATGGATAATAAATAATATACTTTGTATTAGAATAAGAATAGAATAAATATGTAATGATTTTAAATGTACATTAAAACCGCTTTAGGTTTATATGAATAAAATACTTAAAGTAATTAAAACACACTTCAAAAAATATTGTAGGATAATCGAAATTAATACTGGTATAACACATTTTTTCAGTATTAATTCTACAAAAGAATTTTTAGAACACACAAAAGGAATAAATTTGCAGAATATAAATACATACGATTTTAGTACGCTTTATACAAATCTAGATTTAGTCGATATTAAAGAAGCGTTAGTAAAATTAATTAATCTTATATTCTGAAAAAGATATACATATATGTTGTAATAACTATAACGCCCATCTAACAAAAATTAAACCATCAAGTAAATATAAATATATGGATAAAATTGAATCCTTAAAACAGAATCCTTAAATATTTTGATAAATCAAAATTATTTAAAAGTAGAGACATCTATATTTAGACAAGTAAAAGGTGTTCCAATGGGTGGTAATAGTAGCCCAATTATAGCTGACTTATTTTTAAGCTTTATAGAATATGAATTTGTTCATAATTGTTTAAAAAATAAATCTAAATTATATAAAAATATGAAATATATGTTTCGATACATCGATGATATATGTGTATTTAATTCTACTAATTTTTATTCAATTAGTGAACGAATTTATCCAGAAAGCCTTATTCTTAGCAAAATCGATATTGATGATAAAGCAGGTGTATATCTAGATATGAACATTAAATTAACATCAATTAAAACTATTTTTAATTTATATCGTAAAGATGACATATTTAAATTTACAAAAGACATAATTTTGATAAATCAAAATTATTTAAAAGTACACTAATCACACGAATTTATTAAATGCATATCACACATTATTGTACTCCGTAAAGTTGTTGACATTGACAGTACCTGAATAATAACAAATTAAAAATATAACACAAATATATTTATTTTATCAGATTAAAATAAATATATTTAGTTATAAAACTTATATAAACTTTATTGTTATATAAAACTTAACAATTATCTATAATTATTCATTATTTAAATTTATTTAGCATTATCTTTTTAATTTCTAAAATAATAAAATACGTAGACTCAGTTAGCTTATCTGATAACAATATTTAATATATAATGATATTGACTTTCTTCAAAATCATTTAATTTGATAGATACATATTTTAAACTAGGTTACTATAAAAATAAAATCAAACAGAAGATATTAAAATATAAATCAACAAAATATAATTAAAAATAACTTTGAACTCATAAGCGGAAAATTTTTAGTCTATTTAACTCTTATAATTTTTATTCAATAAACGAACAAATTTATCCAGAAAGCCTTATTCTTAACAAAACCAATATTAATGATAACGAAGGTGTATATCTAGATATGAACATTAAATTAACATTAACTAAAGCTGCTATAAGATACTATTATAAGATACTTTGTAAAGAATGCGAACAGGTAAATATTTACCTGTCATCGATTTGTAAAGTTTATTAATTTGGCTAAACTACAAATTTAACGAGATAATCCTACTTTATTGTCGGTGTAGTCTTCTAAATAAATAGTTCGAAAATAATTAGAAATTAAATTCGTAATGGTTTGTTTTAAATATTTTTAAAGCAAAATATATTTATATTTTGTATTATATATTATATTATATTATATTTTATATTTATATTTTATATTATATTTTTTTTCTGATTATCTCGAAAGCTTTAAATTCCTTTTTACGTTTATTTTTATTTTAGCGCAATGTTAAATCTTTTATTTGAAGCATTCGACATATAAATTTATTTGTATATTTCGTGATAAATTTATATACCTCTATCCGATCAAATTTTAATTTGTTCAAGAGCTTTCATGTTTCGTATGATTAATACACTTCATCTTTTTCCAATTAATTTATTTCCATCACAACATTTAATAAATTATCACAACATTTTGTGATAATTTATTTTTCCATTATTTTTGTCATTTTCTTGACAAATAATTATAACGAGTATATATAATTTATATATTTTGCTATTTAATAAATGACATTTATTTTCTCTAACGAAAATAACTTAATTTTAAAAATGCTAATCGGTATCACTAAAAATACATTGCCGCTTCCTTGGCTATTCACAAATTCTTATTTACCACTTTATGCTTTAAACTTATTATTCATCAAATACTAAATAATTATATTTAACTTAAACTAGTAAATTATTAATAATAATTGTTCAATTAATAATATAAACTTCAGTTAGAAACAAAGGTCTGAATTTTCCATTATAATAACGTGGCTCCGCACGAACATTCTAATTGATCTAGCAGGCCGATATCACAATGTTTCCGAACACCACGTTCCAAACTTAATGCCCCGGTACATTCGTTCATATACATTGAAATGCAAATCGCACAATGATCTTTTATTAACATTATTAATATTGGACCTATTTGCGAGTAACCAATGTTGTATTAAATTATTATATTAGAGAGTTATTAAAAATAATAATACTTTAATTGTATTAGTTGGCTGCTACGGTCATCAAAAGAATAGCATACAAAATTGTAACAAAGAAAGAGCTTACATATACTAATGAAATATCGAGGCTCTTGGCAAGAATTGGACTGCAGCTTGCACGATTCATTTCGATATGCACCAGGGGTTCGCGTTCTGCTCGCCAGCACCCAACGGTGTGAGTGAAGAATAATATTACTACTAGTGCAGATTCTATTCCGACTAGATTAGATAATTTTGTTTTTCTAATATATTTTCTTTAATTTAAAAATTAATAATTTATAATAATTTATATTTAATTAAATTAATTAGTCAACATTTAATTAAATATTTTATGTAACATTTAATGTGGCCCATTTGAGGGAACTATTTTTATAAATATATTGAAAATAATAATAATTTATTTTCTGACTTCTAATTTGTTTTCTTTGAGCATTACGAAAATTGATTATTCATTAATACGTAATTTTTGATACGCGCTTGCATCATCGTCAGCGCATCGACAAAAAAATTGTATAAGAGAATAAAAACTAATTACAAAACTAAAATTAGTTCATTGGTGCGTGTGCTAGACCACCCTGAACCAAATTTAGCTGTCTCTGAAATTAGTCATTGACCGCCACACTAATCACTAATGACCGTAACAGTTAAATTAGAATTTACAAGGTCCACATTTTTAAATTATTTCTCCCAAAGTTGTGCGTTTTGCTACATCAACTTATATCGCGTTTTATTTAATTTATTTAATTTATTCAACTTAGACAAATTTTTATTTATTTAATTTATGAGATATACTTTGAGTAAATATATCAACGTTAAGACATTCAATTTCATTCGATTATTAAAAAATCTTGCTAAATTTTTTAAATGTTTGATAAAATTTTTGCAATTAATATACAAATCTAAAACTTGATAATTAAAATATTAAAATATTTAAAATATTTAAAATATCTTTTAAAATTTCATATTTTATTTTATTATAAATAAATATTTATTTTAATTATATATTTTTTAATATTTTTTTTAATTAATTAATTTTATTTTAATTATAAATTTTTAAAATTTTAAATATTTTATTTTCAGTAAATTTGTTTAGAATTTGATGCAGATATAGTATTGATAGTCACTAAATATTTTTACATGATTCGAATGGACGATAGTTTAGACGTTCCTACTTTAATGAAGATTGTTCACTTGGCAAAGCGATTTGAATTTGATATGCTCTTAAATAGGTAATTTTAAAATTATTAAAACGAAATTGAATTTATGCTTTTGTATTTACTACCAACGCGTATCAGGATTAACCACCACGTGCCAGATTTAATGAATTTGCATTTGCGTGTATTTTAGCTGTGAAGATGTGATATTACCACAAGTTAACATGAGTAATGCTATCAGTGTTTATAAATTTGCCCGATCAATGCAACCAAGATTTAATAAACTAATGAATATTTCATCAAGGCTAATATTTGAGAATTGGGTAATTGATTTCTAGTTTCTTCAATAACAAATTTCAAATACTACTTATCTCTTATCTACAACAGTTGAAATATATTTTCCAATCAATAGCATATTATATTTAATGTACAGTTAGCAGTTTATCCCCATATTTATGAACGATGAATGTAATCTTTTAATATTATTTTTAATATTATTGTGTTGATTTATATATTTTACTGTTTTCTGTTTGATGGTATTTTTATAGTAACCTAGTTTAAAATATGCATCTATAAAATTATTTAAATAATTTTGAAGAAAGCAAATATCATTACAAATTGTTGCAATTCTTAAAATTTCTAAACTCAAAATAAAAAAATTCGACACGCCGTATCGAGAATAATTTTAACATCATTATATGTATCAAATCAGCTAACTGAGTCTATATATTTAATATAATTATAAACTAAACAAAGCATAATAATGCTAAATCAAAATTTAATAATTAAATAATAAAATTAATAATTGTTTTTAGATTTTCTATAATTTAAATCAAGTTAAAATAAAAAATTGAAATTTAAAATAAACGTCATTTTTATGAATTGACTAATAAATAACAGACGTTGCATCAGAATAAGAATTAGAGGTCATCAGGAGGAACTGCTATGCTATCAGGTTTCGTCCCCTAACTCCTCTACCCAACATAGCAGCGGGGCCAAATACATACTAATCATGTATTTCCTCACATAAAACTATCTAGTATCTTATTCTAATACAAAGTAGATTATTTATTATCCATTCATAAAAATTTGCCACTTAAGAGTTTAAATTTATTCTTTATATTATTGTGTTGATTTATATATTTTACTATTTTCTGTTTGATTTTATTTTTATAGTAACCTAGTTTAAAATATGTATCTATTAAATTAAATGATTTTGAAGAAAGTCAATATCATTACATATTAAATATTGTTATCAGATAAGCTAACTGAGTCTACGTATTTTATTATTTTAGAAATTAAAAAGATAATGCTAAATAAATTTAAATAATGAATAATTATAGATAATTGTTAAGTTTTATATAACAATAAAGTTTATATAAGTTTTATAACTAAATATATTTATTTTAATCTGATAAAATAAATATATTTGTGTTATATTTTTAATTTGTTATTATTCAGGTACTGTCAATGTCAACAACTTTACGGAGTACAATAATGTGTGATATGCATTTAATAAATTCGTGTGATTAGTGTAATTAATCAAATCAGCCAACTGAGTCTACTTGTTTTATATTATTTATAAATTAAAAATAACGATAAATAGAATAAATAATTATACATAATTAATGATAAAGGATTATATATAATTTATATAAAGTTAGAATTTAAAATAAAAATTAATTTTTCAATTGTTTTGATGTATAGACGATCAGATCAGCTAATTGAGTCTACGTGTTTTATATTATTTAGAAATTAAAAAATAATGCTTAATAAAATTTAAAATATTAACTAATAAATAATAAATAATTATAAATAATCAATATTTGTTTTATAAGTTTTATATAATTTATATTTACAAAGTTAAAATTTAAAATTTAAAATATCCATTTAAAAAAACTTAAATCATTACGAAAATAATATCAAATGATGAAATCATGACAGAATACGACAGCTGAGCTCAATTTATCATCATATTTATGAACGTCTAGTATAATATTACTTGCTGAGTTTATTATTACCGTGTTGAATGACATTTCTGTAGTTTCTAATGATTAAAGATGATTGAGATACATTAAATTTGTTTTATTTTTCTAATGATAATTTTCTGGTGAATTATTGAAGGAAATTTAGTTTGAAATTTCTTGTTATATCAGAAAGATAATGTATATTTAGCTGCATTTTTATGTAAATGTTGTCTGCACTATAATTAAATTTTAGACGGAGCGCAAAGAGTTAGCATTTATTTCACACAAATAATTAAATAACAAGATTTTTAAATTCCTGGGCTTTGCTATCATCTTCAACTGTTTAACTGTTGAAGTGTTTAACTGTTCAACTGTTTAACTGTTCAACTGTTTAGAATTTAAGAAGTAAAAGCATCATCTGCCTCAAAGATGCGAATTAAATGGAGAATTTTAATTATTGAGCTTAATATTTCAGATATATACTTTAATTAAAATTAATGGATACTTTAGTTAATATCATTTAAGTATCTAAAATAGGAACAATAAAAGTTTATTATGTGTGAATTAAATATTTAATTTATACTTCCCATATTCAATTCATAGACAATCAGTCTATGAATTGATTTTTTTTATATTTAAAAATTTTAAGACAAAAATTGCTTTACAAATTTTTGTGTATTTGTTGTGACGTATAAATTAATCACATTATACAAATGTGTATATAATAGTAATATTATTTTACCTATTTTATTAATACTTTAAGAATGCTGTCAAATCCGACGATTTTTCATCTCTTACTGTAGAAGAAAACCTTGATCTCTTTAATTGCTGGTCTTCATCTCCATTGATAAAAGCGATAGAAATTGGTAGAATTGATTTGGTTTATTCTTGTATTCTTCGATATTGCCTAACTGTAAGTGTGCGAAGTGTCGAAATTAATGCAAATTACCATAATTCGCAAGTACTCAAATATCTAGTTGATTTCGAATTTTTATAGTTAAATACAATTTCATATAATCTATATATTTTGTTGAGATACTTCCGGACCTCTTCGACTAACTTGTATTTTAGCTGGCTACAAGACAACTAAAGTCCCTGACACAGAGACGTCCACTGATGAGTCCCGCCCTGTGGAGTTGCTTGGACAGCATGCTTTCTGTCGTAATGCGACCTGATAGCTGAAGCTATTATGTAGCCAGCTTAAATACAAGTTAGTCGAAGAGGTCCGAAAGTATCTCAACAAAATTAAATTCAACCGACTACCAACAAGATGATTTCAATGCATCACATAATCTATATAGTTTAGAATTTATTTATATTTTGTATCAGCATTAATAATTTTCAAACGTTTAATCAAAGACTAAATTCCTGTCGAATTATGACATTTAAATCTCCATTAACATCTTTAATTATCGTCAAAGTTAAAAGCTGATATCAAATCGATGTTAATTCAGTAAAGACAGAAGTAACGCATGGTGTGTTTTTAACTTACCACTTAAAAGCAATAAGTGAATGTAGTAATCACGATATCAAAATCTTATTTGAAAATATTTCAGCGGATGATCTTTGACTTAGTTAAAGAAAATTATAAACTTAAATAAAGAAGTTGTACAACAATAAAGGATGCAAATTTTAAAGAAACGTTACCGCATAAATAACTTTCAAGAGCTGTTAGAAATGCCGTATCTGTAAGGGTCGTTTTTTGAAAGCGTTGTCTTAGATAACATTTCGTTGTTTACATATCGTCACTCAATAAGTAAAAATATTATGATTTAAAACTAATTAAAGATTTTTAAATTAGAGATTTTAATATTCGAACGAATATTGTCGATAAGTTCAGAGTACGGTTGCTACCCTTACTCGCTGAAAGGGACACGATGAGGTTGCTTGTAGAACCCCATCTTGTTGCTCGTACAACAACCTTTTTAGCTGGAAAAAGCCTTCTTTAAATTTTATTTGCAAAAAATATTAAATTAGCATTTTGATTTTATATTTTAAATATAATTTTAATTTTAAATTAAAATTTTTAAATTTTAAATAAAATTTAAATATTAAATTTTATTTTTAAAATTAAAATTTTAATTTTTTAATTTAATTTTTTATTAAAAAAGAAAAAAGTGTTTTGGATTATGTTCCTATGAATTAAAAATTTTTAAGGAAAATGCTATTAAATGATAATTTAATAACATTGATAAAAAATAAAAATTCATTCAAATTTTTATTATCATTCAATTATAATTATATAATTATATTTAATTATATAAATTATATCGTTGATAATGATAGCATACTGATAATCAATATATTTTATGATTTTGACTATTTTTAAAGTCATAATAGAAATCAAGGATTTAATAACTAAATAGCTGCTAAAAACCTGAATAAAAATCACGAGTTGAAATAGTGAGCCATATGTGAATCTTTGATATGAAATGCTGACACAAATTTATTTTTACAGAAAATTCATTTTAATATGACATTTTGTATTGGAGAAAATCGTAGAAAGCAAAACAAAAATAGCGTTTAATAAAGTTAAATAAGGTTCGGTTGAGAGGATTATAGCAGTCATTGTAGAAAATTCCTTAAAAATTGTTTTTTTAATAGCATTTTCATTAAATTATAGTGATGATATATTGCTATTATTTTTTATCATTGACAGAATAAGATAAAAATCAGATCATTTAACTGAGTCTTTGTATTTTATACTATTTTTACATTAAAAATAAAGATAAATAATAAATAATTATATAAGATTTTATAAAATTTATATTTATATCAAGTTAAAATTTAAAATTGAAATTTTAATGCTAAAATAAACCTGATTTGAGTCTTAAAATTGATTTAATAAACAATTTAATTTTCAAAGTAACTACTTCTATCTATAAACCGCTATGCCGTACACATCTCTTGATTTATTAATTTATAGAAATGTTGCCATTTAACCTAATTTTTTATTATTTTTAATATTTTTAAATATTGAGGACTATTTTCGTATATATTACTTGAGATCCAACGACTATTGCTTCCTGCAAGTTATTAAAACGTTCAGTTTTCACTATTATGGACACGAAGTAGATTAAAACAGAAAATTATTATTATTTCTATAAATAATAGATACTTTGATATCACGAGGAAGGAAAAATATTTTAATCTCTGCTTAAAAGGACCTGATCGGTTGATAGCTCACTCATATTAACAGTAAATAATTCTCTGTTTTAAATTAATTAAAAATTTTTTCCCGATAAATCTATTTTCCCAATAAATTTTTAATTTAAAAATTTTTAAATTAAATTTTCTGATTAAATTTTTTACAATTTAATCTTGTAAGGAATTAAATTTTATAATAAATTTATATTAAATTTCAGTTAATAATACTAACTGATATGAAATTTTTTTAAATTTAAATCTAAATTTTTGCTGTAGTGTCCATCAATAATTTTTTTAAATTTAATTATTTGTAGCAATAAAAAGAAAAAGAAATAAAAAGAAATAAAATGTATAAAAAGAAATTGAATAAAATAATATCTTTATAATTCTATGATAAAATAATATCCCAATTTAATCCTGGAAGGAATTAAATTTTATAAGTGATCATTTAACTCCACAAAATGAGTTTATTATCGGTCTCATCGTTTAACGATGTTACCAATATTGCATAAAACAATGGAAAATTCAATTTGGTTTAAGAATTATTTTCATATTTTAAAAGTTACAAAATAATTTGAAATATTATTTATAATTTGTTAAAATTATAAATAATTTAAATGAATTATTTAATTAGAAATTATTACTAATTAATAATTAATTAATAATTAGTAATTTATTTGTAATTATTTTATCATTTTATTAGTCAAGACAGAGATACTGAATTATTTGACTGATTTATCTACCGAAACTAAACTAATTACAATTTAAAAATTGTTTATAAAAAATTAAAAATAATTTATTAAACAAAGCATCTATTTTGATTAGTGCAAATTTCAACATTTAAAATGTTGAAATTTTTAACATTTTTCCTATAAATTTTATCATAAATTATTATAAATGTTATCTTAATTATTTGATTATCATTGAACATTCTGTTATATTTGTGAGAAATTTTAACGTTAAAATTAATAATTCAAATTAAATTATTAATTTTAAACTATTTAATTTAGTAACACGTTTCACTTAATGTTATCTAACATTTTTTAGACGCCAGAGTTGTTAAATACTATTGATGTAAACGGTCAATGTCCGTTAAGTCTAGCCTTGCGTTTGCATTACATTGACATAGCGAAGTTACTTATAGAAAACGGATCGAATGTCAATTTGACACTGAATTCCGGACTGTGTCTACTCCATCATTTTATATCTCACGGTATTTTTGGTTTATTTCACTCTTCTATATACTTAAATTACTTTTGCATTTTAAAGCCGATTTTGAATCTGCGAAATTTCTTATCGAAAATCAATGCGACGTAACTTCTATTTTATCAGATACTTCTGAAAACGCATTACATCTTTTGGCTAAATTGCCATTATCGGAACTGCCGGAATCCACACTCGATCAATATAAATTACTAGCGGATGAACTAATTTTGAAAGGAACTGATATTTGCCATCAAAATATGCTTGGAAAGTATGTATAAAAAATTACAATAAGTTGTAATTAAAAATTTGCAAATTACAAATTATATAAAAATATAATTTTAATAAAATATAATTTTTAAATTAAATTAAATTTGTTAAGCCATCTGCTAAACAGCTGGCCTTTAGTTTATTTCAAGTAGATTGTATCTGAAGCACTCGATGAGGAAAAAAATTTTCAAGGTATTTTCTTCAGTAAATGCTCAAACTGTCTCAATTGAACACTATTCAACGTGTATGACATGTCTTACAATATGTTACACAGCTTTCTTCCGGCTTATTTCAAGTAAATTGTATGCTTATGTAATACTTTTGTTTGCAATATAAGATTATATAGTGCGAAATATAATTTGTATTGGAAATTTATTTAATATTTTATTGTAGACATCTGTATTCATATAACGATGAATATTGATTAATAAATAATTAATTTAATGACTTTTTAGCGACATTCATTAAATTTAATAAAATAATATCATTAATTAGATATATTACAGTTCATTTTATTTTTATCTATTAATACCAAATGTTTAGTGGCAGTCAATCATTCAGGCAATTCACGAAGCGAAACTTAAAAAGCATTATTTCGTATTCTGTATTTTAATATTTTCATACTCAATATCTACTGCGAACCACATCTATTAGTATTCGTAATAAGATTGTTATACACATTATAATCAATCATCAATTTATTGATTAATTTGTAGATTAATTAATTTAATTTCGACATTCTGTCTGCAAATCCAATTCCTCGCAACGTGCGATGAGGTTTCAAAATAAGCATTTGAAAAATCCAAATCCAAAATTCGATGTCAGAATTTCCAAATGTTTATCGGATTAGACTATCGAGCTTGTGTAAGGAAATCACGCGAGGCATGGGTATTGCTGCACATGCAAAAGGCTGCAACAAGTCTCACTACAAAATTTACGTATACAGTTAGTCGTACGTGGATGGCTTTTTAAAGGATTTTTATAAAACTTATAATGATAGCCGTCCATCGAAATTCTAAGAATGAGAGGCCGCTTTTTAAGATTTTCCTTCCATAAATTTGAAATAAGAAAAGTAGGAGTCCTGACCAAATCTGGATCAATAAAGGGCATTTTATTTTCCCATATCGATTTGTGTTTCTTAAAACAAGCTGTCTCTTCTACCGCAAATGCATACCTTAACTCAAATGAAAACAGTAACTGACTCGTAAAAAACTAATGTCGAAAACGTAAATTTTAATGATAAAGCAAATTATCTCTTGAAATAACTCCATTTAATACGGTCAATCGCCTGAAAATTAGCTACTATAAGATAAGACGAAACATACAAATCCCATAGCATATCAAAAATAATAATTAATAACTGGCATCATATTAACGCATGTACTGATGATCACTTTATACCAATAAAACAAATCGCCACCAATTACTTAATAATTTGATGACTAATTTGGTTAATTTGATGATTAATATTGATATATGAAGTTGCTTAGTTTGTTGCTTCTTAAAATATAACAGCGTTGTTTATATATAATGTGGTTGATCTAAACCAGCCCAAAGCAACGTAAAAATATTAACGTTTCGAGTTAATGTATACTCCTTTATATATATATATATATATATATATATATATATATATATATATATATATATATATATATATATATATATATATATTGAAAGTGCGAAAAATCGCTTGAAACTGTGATCCCGAAGCCAAAACTGGCTACGATTGATTTTAAATCCATATGCTGCTAAATAACTGGACATCGATCATCAGCTCTATCAGTCTAATGCATCAATCCGAGACGCTCCTAACCACCCAGCAGTCATCGTCAGTCGGATGAAGTGATTAGGATGCGTTTCGACTGCTTTTGTGATAACTGTAAAGACACCAGCAATTCCTCACGATGCTAGACGAAACTCAGGTGCATAAAGCGTTTTTACTGGCTTGTTGCGTGTGTGGACCTTCTAGTTATTCTTTATATGCACAAATGCGTATCCGTTGGTTACGAGGGCACTGAATCTCTCACAGAATAAAAATATTCTCATTTTGTGTACATAGACCTTTAGGTAATATTCGGTTAACAGACAAATTCGAATCTATTGATAACGATATCACTGCATTTTTCGCAACAGTCCAGGTAGACTGTATCTTTTAAATTATTAAATGGAAAATCATATAACACTGCGCTTTAGAAAGTAATGCTGCAATAATTTGTGGCCATCTTTGCCTTATATTCCTATATATAAAATAATTTAATTTGAATATTTTCTTAAAATAATCACCTAGAGATTAGTTTTCCTTTCATCGTTTTCTATAAAATTTATAATCACACATTTTACTGACTGTGTGATTTTATAATCACACATGTTTTTTTGCTGATTGTAGTTGTGTATAGTTCAATGAAAATATTCTTTTCGCCAATTTACAGCACTTCCTTGCATGAATGTGTACTATACAGAAATGTGGTTTTATTTCAAACTATCTTGAAAAATGATGCTAAGCTTGAAGATGTGCTTTCCTTATACAACAATGAAAATGAGACACTATTTTGGATTTCTGTTAAATCCTTGGAACACAGTCAAGACGAGAATGACAAGAGTGTTAGCATGGAATTTGTAAATAGTCTAGTTAAGGCTGGATGTCTTCAATTCAATCGTTCAGAGACAGAACAGTCAACATATCTCCATAAATGCATCAAAGCTGGTTACAATTTAACTGCGTCGTACCTTATCGATCACCTTACGAAGTTCGATGATATTGATGAAGACGGTCAAACCGTATTACATATCGCGGCACAACAAGGAGACACTCACTTTGTTCTGAAGTTGCTTCATAAAGGAGCTAATTGTGTAATTTTCAATAAGGCAAACGAATCGCCTCTTTTATGCGCAATAAAACATAACTACAAGGAAACCGCTTTACAAATGCTGGATTGGATAGGTAATAGTTTCCCATTTGTTTTGTTTCATTGCTGTAATTCGATCGTTTTGTTCCCGCATATAAAGTTATTTTTTATTTCTTTTATCCTTTTTAAAACAAAAGTGTAAGTGCGCTACGGCCACTTTAGCTTCTTCGCTTATCCGACAATTTATAATTAACCCATGTGTAAATCCTTAGCTTTACTCAATGCGGTTTACTCTAGTGGTTACATGTTGACTGCGTAGCTATCCAACAACTTAAGCATCTGTTGCACAATAAACCTACATGCGATAAGTTTTCTTTATAAATTTTCCTGATTTGCTTTCTAAATTAATGAAAATAAATAAATTTATACTTAAAATTTAGCAAATCAACTTGATATTCATTCCCAGCTCTCATTTGACAGTTCTGGCGAACTTAGCAATGCATTACTTAACGGATGGTTTACCGCAGTATCCAAGATGATAGGTATTTGCCATTTATTTTCGCACTGATGTAATAATGATTTTTTTTAGAAATTAAAGGACCCGATTTACTGGATCGAAACGGTCAAAGTCTACTTCACGATGCTATTGACCGGCTAGACAATTCAGCTTTCTTATTTTTGCTTGACAAATGCAACATACTTAGAAATGACAAAGAGTATGTATTGATTTTTTATTTCAATGAGAGAATTTTAATGGTCTTCGTCGCTTTTTATTCTAATTGTCTAGAACGTTTTTATTTGTCATATTTATTAATTAGTTACGTATGATTGATTAACAATGCGTTTATTATAAGTTTAAAACTACTTACTTTATTTGCAATAAAATTACGAATGAAACTTGCATTTTCACATATGTCTGATTATAGTAAAAAACATTTTTAAATATTTTAAAAACCTTGCAAAGAACTATTACAACAACCTTACAAAAAACTATTAGACATACGAATATGTTCAATTCTTTCAGTATTCAGTTTAAAGTCAATTGATGGAATAAAGCGGTGATATTAACTTACATACATTTGAAGTTAATTGAATTTAGATTTCTAGCGTGCAAATCGTTTTCCCCGTTAATTCATACTTGTATAGACTGTAATGAATTTCTCGTTGCTCGTGTCACCTAGGTTGATAAATAAATCTTTCTCTCATATATAAATATTGATTCATAATAAATAATAATAAATAATTTATAATAAATAATAAATAATAATAAATAATTTAATAATATTTAATAATATTAAATTTATCTAATAATATTAATTTATTTATATTAAATTTTATTAATAGTGTATTAATTTTTAATTAAATAAATAAGTAATAAATAATTATTTAATAATAATGTTAAATTCTTTCAGTATTCAGTTTAAACTCAATTGATGGAATAAAGCTGTGATGTTAACCATACATTTGAAGTTAAATGAATTTAGATTTCTAGTAACATTGAATTTAATTTTCTAGCGTGTAAACCTTTCCCTTCGTTTATTGTTTGAAATATTTGTATGAAAATCAAAAATATATCATTTAAATCTCTTGGAATTCTATTTCTTTATTGTCATTTGTAATTCTATTTTTCTGGAGCACGAACACTTCGACTTTTTATTTTTTAATATAATTGCCATCCTATTTTATTCATCATAGCGATAATGTAATTTGATACGGATAATTATTTTTATTTGCAATCAAAATAATTTAATATTTTTATTTTTGATATTTATCAAAAACAGATGAATATAAAATGTTTTGGAATTTAGGAGCAGGAAAAACCATAGGATTGATAATTTTTTATAATAAATAGTGTTTAATTTGCTTATAAATTTATGTACTTTGTCCCTTTATTTTGTCAAATGCCAGGACAAAGTATACAAATACCGACAATGGTGTAGTGAATTTAAACATCTTGTCGTTTTAACTAATGAAATTAATGTTGTTCGCTGCTCTACTTCATATCACGTAGCCCTGATAATACATTTAACTGTATTTGTCTTAATGAATTATATTAATTGACTATTGTGGCTCTATACACAGCTATTTAGTGTAATTTTTTTTCTACTTTTCAATTCCCTTCGTATATAGATCTATAAAGCCGTTACTTATTCACGCAGTTAGAAAAAATGACGCTGTTATGGTCAAAGCAATTTGTGACTTAAAGCATGATCTGAAATTTGGCGAAGAAAACCCTATCTGGATAGCCCTAGTTAATGAATCAATTACAATTGCGAAAATTTTGGTACGTACTAATTTGGTCAATTAGTTGTTCGTATCATTGGCTTCTCACAATGATAATATATTTGACTTTTTTTACAAATATCAGCGATTGACGAATTAGGGTGCGCAGTTGTAACCAAATTTATTAAGCATTAGATGAAATCATCTACGTAAATATTAAAGCTATATATGGCTTTATTGTAGCTTAACTGACACAACTCGTAAATTAGTTGTGGCAGCTTGCGTGAATTGCAAAACAATTACAGACTACATAAAAGTTTTACAAGCAAAATGTTTCTCCACAGGTTAAAAATTTAATTACGAAAATGTGTATGTTTTTTAGTAAAAAATATTTTGCATTTCGTTTAGTATTTTATATTCCAATTCTGTCTGATAGACATCAAACAGAATTTGTTAAAATTAAACAGCTTTCCTATTTAATTCATATTAGTTTTATATTTAATTTAGTTTGTTTTATTTTTATGACGACATACATTTTACAATTATTTATTTTCAAACAATTATCGAATTGTAAACTTAAATTCTTGCGTGCAACTATTTGAATTCTATTTCGATGTATTAAATTTTCTCAATGCATTGAATTCTCGCTATGTTGTGTGAGTATGTTATATACATAATATACATATATAATATATATGTAATATATAATATTTAATATGTTATATAATATATAATATATAATATTATAATATATAGTATATTATATTATATATTATATACTATATAATATATACAATATATGTATATTATATGTATACAAATACATATAAATACATATATACAAATACATATGATGTATACAAATTATAAATTATAGATTTAATTATAAATTAAAGATTTTATATTTAAAAAAATATATGTTTAAATTCTTCCGCAGCAGAATTTTAAAAAATTAAATTTTAACAAATAAGATTAATCTTATCTACGTACAAATATTTTTACACATACCCTTCACATTAGGCAAGTAGTATCTTTGTAAGCATTTACCCCATATATTGAACAACTTTGCGTTATGCTATATATAAAAGCATCATTAAAATACATATTACAGCAGTATAATGCAATTTCACTTGAAAAGGACTATCGTTATAGTCGAAAATTTGTGAGATAAAGAAATAATTTTATTTTCTTTCTTATATAATATATTATATATAATACATTATATATAATATATAATATATTTTATATATTGTATAAATTATATACTATATAATATATACAATATATGTATAGAAATATATACAAATACATATGATGTATATAAATACACTTACCGTAATTTCAATGTTAAGTGAATGTTGAATTCAACAACTTCTAGGTAATGAGCAATTAAACTCTTAAGCTTTGTAAAGTGAATGTTAAATTCACGATTGTTTAAATTCGAAGGCACAAAACAATAGAATTAATATAAATGTCAATAGAAAGATTAAAACAAAACTATGAAATAAAATAGAATAAAATAAAAACTGAAATACGAAAATTATTATAAAAATCAAACAAAATCATCGTCTAGTACATAAAAGAAGAAATTGCGTTTCTTTTATTTTTTTTCAAACAGGCCAATCTCTAGATTTTAGAATGAAGCAACAAAAAGGTAGCTTAAAAAGGCTAAAGTGGCTCTATTGTTTTCAACAGTGTAAGTTTAGATCACAAAATTGACTATAATAATACCGTTGTTATTGAAAGAAACACATTGTTTGGATAGAAAAATACTAGAAGCGTAATGAGTTAGCGAATTCAGCATTCACGTTGGTAGCTTGATGTAAAATGAACAATTTTTGAATATGAAGTTGAATATAAAATGAACAATGCTTAAAAACAGTTAATTAATAAATTGTACTTTTTGTTTTTGATGATGTCATAGCAATGATATCTGAAGTTTTCATAGTTCCAACGTCAGCTACGTGGTGTGGACTTTAGTCACATTATTTTTTATTCATTTCAATTAACTTGTAAGTGACATGTCTGCATGAACCACTTAAAAACTAATAAGTATATCTATCTATTCTACAAAAGATTTGATTAATATTTTCGTAAACTAATAGCACATAAGTCAATATAAATTGATGGTTTTCGGAATGCAAAATGAGATATCAAAATATAAATATTATATCAATATATAATATTTGCATTCATTTAATTACAATGTTATAACGATATAACGTTTTATTATATCGTTATAGAAAGAACATATTATTTACGTTACTTTGATAATTTACAAGTCGATGAAACAACGAATAATGTTGATTGTTTATAATTGAATAATAAATGATAAATGATAATAAATAAATAATAATAAATGATCAATTTTATTATTTATTTTATTATATATTATTATATAATATATTATTATATAATATATTATTATATTATTATAATATTATATTATTATATTATTATTAATATTAATAATAATATATTATTATTTATATTATTATATTATTATATTATAATATTATTATTTATTATTATTTATCTACACTATACTCAAGAATGCTATAATGAATACGAGAAATCACGCATGATGTATAGGGCTAGTGTAGATAGAGACCACTCAGAAGTTCCCCTAGAAACGTCTCAGCATAATGTAGTCAAGCAGATAAGAGAAATGAACATAATAAAGTTTAACAGAATGGTGACGGAGATTACTAGTAACTCTAAAAATGATTTAAAGACAATTTTATGGAATGCCAGCATGAAAGGTGCCTACTCGTGGTTAACAGCAGGGTTTGTTGAGGGTTTGTTCATATCCTCCTCAGAATTCCACGACGCGATTTCAATAAGATACGAGTGGAAACCGAATCGCTATTTGGGTGAGTGTGCGTGTGGAGTGTCTCTAACAACAATACACGCACTTTCATGCAAGACAGGCTGTTTCAACTTCATTCGTCACAACAGTGTCGCTAACGAGATTGCTAGATCACTCAAGGAAACCTGTCGACTCGTATGTACAGAACCAGTATTGCTCCTGGTTCCAGACACAGTCATTTTTGAATCTCAAGCCACATCACGGGACAGAGAGGCAAGATCAGACATAAGATGTACTGGCCTCTTCGGGAATCTGACGGAGCGGTCCTTTATGGACGTATGCGTTTTCAACAACCTAGCGCCGTCTTATTCCTTGGATACAATGAAGGATCCCTTCAAGTACCATGAAAATCGGAAGCAGGCAAAATATACAGAGCGGATTGCGAAAATAGAAAATGCTTCGTTTCACCCGTTGATTTTCTCAACTGTTGGTGGTATTGGAAAGATAGCGGACTCGATACTTAAGCGCATATCTTCACTTAAAGCGAGCAACAACAACCTTTCATATCCCGATTTGATCCGTCAAGAAAGAGCCAGGATTTCACTCCTTATTATAAAATCCACATCGATGGCTATGCGAAACAGGTATCAAGAACCAGGAACTCTAATTCACGATAAGGACGCACCACTCTAAGTCGATTTGTACGATCAACTCCCTTTGAACTAAAAATTCAGATTTTGAATTGCCACTTTGGACCCATTAGAGGGTAACCTTTAAGCTGTCTTATTTTTGAATAATTTATATTATTAAAAAAATATTATATTATTATTTATATTATTATTAATATATTTATAATATTATTATTAATATTATTATTTTTTTTAGAAGAGAAAAATTTATTTATAAAACTAAAACAAATAAAGTTAGATCGATAATTAGCTGCTCTCGTCAGCCTCACTGATGGCTACAACGTTGTTTCGGGTTTTGTTAACGGATCCTGGTTTTGTTCTTTATTAATATTATTATCCTGGTTTTGTTCTTTATTAATATTATTATAATAATATTAATAATAATGAGAGAATTTATTATACCTCTTTACCTTTCGGTACTGGGTAAACAAAATAAATACACCAAAAGTTTATCAATTTTATAAATTGTATTTCAAAATCTTCTCCTACTGTCAATATCGGATAGTGACATATTTTTCAAAATTGGGCAAGTGAAGATATGCAGGTTAGATGCGCATTCATTTTTGCAAAGAACACAAATGCACAAAGAGCACCGTGCATGTACTGGAATTCTAATAGCGCAGAATTTATCGTGATATCCATGGACAGATGCTCTCCAGATCAGCGGTCTTTTCCTTGCACAGGGTTCTCTCCATTTAGTCTGTAAGAATGCCGGAGTAAGATAAAATTCAGAATCCAATGACGTCGTCTTTCGAAAGAACATGTTCAGGTTAGTAGTAAATGATGCAGTGTGTTCAAGATTAAATGTTGAGCAGATGTATTTAGAGCAAGGTTCTAGCGATGATAGTATCGCTATAACCGATGAAGAACATTTTGGTGAGACTCCAACAATTCGCTTCACGAATCTCCATTGACACCTGTCCAACTGCTGAAAATTGAAGGGACTTAAATCCGACCAGATAACTAGCAAAGCATATGAAACTATGGGAAGCAACATACTTCGAAAATACCGGAGGGCTCCTGAGTAAGATAAAGAACCTAAGTTTTTTGCATAAGAGGTTGATACAACTAACTTCGAGGATTTACGATGTAGGTGTTCAGTAAATGACCATTTCGACGAAAGTAATACTCCCAAATAATTGTAACTATTGCAGAATTCTAAATCTACATTGCCTATTCTCAGCATGTCACATCGACGCAAAGGTCCACCTAACCGAAATTTATGGGCTTTCGATTTATTTACATTCACCGTCAACTGATTTGATAAACAATAGGATGACAGAGCATCTAACGCATTTTGAGCGGATAAAAGATTTTTGGCTAATATTACTAGATCGTCGGCATAGAGGGTACAAGAGACTTCATTCGATGCATGACGAAGATGCATAGGCAAATCCATAACAAAAAAGGAAAATAATATAGGGCTGAGTGGATCTCCCTGTAAAACACCGCGATTAGCAAAAAAGAAATCAGAGGTGTTGATACCATCAGATACTTTAAGGCGATTAGGCTGAAGCACAGAATAAATAAGATACAAAAAGCGACCACTAACGGACACTCTGGTGGAAAGTTTATCAAGTAACAAAGAACGATTCACTGTGTCAAATGCTCGCTCAAAGTCAACAAAAGTAGCATACAACGGTCTACGATTAGCGAAACAATTGGTGACTTCGTCACGGACATGCTTTATTGCATCGGACGTTGACCTTTTCGGGAGGAATCCATACTGCTCCGTAGGTAAGAGATGCTCGCGAAACTTAATAAGGCGCATATACATTATATGAGTCAATAACTTATAACTGTGATTCAATATCGCAATCCCCCTGTACGCATCCAGTGAATCATAGTCACCTTTGCCCTTATGCAGGATCTTAATTACACCGTCGCGCCACGAAATCGGAAACGGATGACCTGCAAGAAGTAGATTGAAAAGTTCTGTCCAGTAGTCTATCAAAATATCGATAGTCGACTTTAACTGTTCTACGCATAATTGATCTAACCCGGCAGCTTTATGATCTTTTAAGATTGATAGGGATCTTACGACTTCAAATGGCGTAAAAGGTAAATTCAGAGGATCTGAACCGTATATTGAATTTATGCATGAAACTGAAGATAAACGTACAGGCATGTCTTCTAATATTGAATGGCGCAAAATAGATTGGAAGTGTGATTTCTAATTTTCTATTTGAATCCTGGAATATGTTCCAATGTTAGCTTTCTTAAGTATCCACGGTGTCGACTCCGCCTTAGATAATTCCCGTCGTTCAATCTCTAAACGTCGTGCTCTACGATACATCGATACAAGTTTAACGTAAAAGCCTACGTAAATCTACAAAATCTTTCCTTGCCGTTAAATCGAACCGATAACTTTTATTTAATTGAATTAAATGTTGCTGGAACTGTTTAAACCAAGCGGGTTTTACTAGGTATGAGTTTTTTTTGGAATAGTCGGATTCATATCTACAAGCCGATAGAAGGGTGGAAATTACAGAAGTAATGCTGTTCCCCAGTTCTCCTGATCTAAGGAATTGAAAAGCTAGATTTATTTGACTATAATCAATTGCTGAAGTACATAATTTCCTGCTAGGTTGACGGGGCAAATCTATTGATTGTATGTTGCATATGCAATCGAAAATACACGAGACAGGTTTGTGTTTACGAACTAACGCCCATTTTGAAGATAGTTCTAGCCCTATATGTCTTACATGCACGTTAGTAAATATGATGTCTATACAGCTTTTACCTGTAGAAGATTCGTAGGACCAATTTTCATTAGGGACGTATAACTTTAGATTTATAGACTTAAAGTAATTGACAAGAATTCGCAATTTTCTTGTGATTGGACTGGTGAATCTTGCATTAAAATCTCCTGCGATAATTATCGGGACTGTGCTGTTTAGAGTTGAAAGAAGCTGAGAAATTTCGTCAATTATATCTGCCGCGGTAAGTGTGGGTTTGAAATAGCATGCGATAAAAGTGATGACAGGTGTTTCAAGCAGTATAGAATTCAGCAAATACCTACATTGCCAATCCCTGAAGGCCCTATTTAAACCTAAAATTATTCCACCCGCGGGGCGACCACGAATGCCCAATAAAGCAGGATTGTCAAATGTATAAAAACCAGGTAAAGAATAATTATTAGTAAACATGGTCTCTAATAGTACCACAACGTGAAAGGTATCGAACCAGGATTCAATACCTTGCTCGATCAAAGACGCCAAACCTTCCACATTAAATAGTAACAGTCTAAAAGACTTGTGGTGCTCACAAACCTGACTACCACTTCTTGCAGAAGAGGATAGTCATATAGACGACCCATCCATTAATGAGGAATTAACGGGTGTTGTGCTTACCTTTCCATTATTCGGTCTACGAACAATTTGAAAATTTCTAATTATGTAATTACTATTTGGGTTTGCAAGTCTTTTCTCTTGTAGCTGTTTGCGCAGAACCTGATTGGCAACACGCTCTTCGAGGGAAAAATCCGGCATGATATAAACATTCCTAAAACGATCAACTTTTCTTAATTTATAAGAGTTTGATAAAACGTTGCTGGCCGTTACCTCGTCCGTTGAAACTAAAGTCCACGGAGGAATGTCTGTTCTTTTGGCTGGAAGTCGATGGACCTTAATTGAAAATTTTGCAGTTATTTGAATGCCTACAGCGGATAAAATGTCTCTAACACTAGCTTCATCATCCGCTGTATTTGGTAGATTGCGTATAATAAAATTTGACGAGCGCAAAGCTGATTTTTTGCAACTGTTAATGATTTCCAACGGGGAGCAGATACTTGATTTAATATTAGAAGTGGCAAGGATAGAACGCGTTACTTCTCTACGTACTACACTTGCGAAACTACGATTCTGAAATGGAGAGGGTTTGTGAGATGATAGATTTTGAGAAAGGTTGGAAGATATTTCCTTGGATTGTGCTAATTTTAGTTCATCGATCTTAGCCTCCAAATTGCTTATAGCAACATTCGCCTGTTCTAAGGATTGTTCTATAGTTGTAATGCGTTTTGCAGCACAAATTCCACAGATGAATCGCTGAAGAAAGAAATCTCGAGATACCCTACGAGGAGACTTGACAACAGTATATAAAGAACAACCAAAACCGTCACATTTCAATTCAAATGACACGTACTCGCTAGAATCATCGTGACTTAACGGAATGGAATTAAGCTTATCTACGCTACGTGCAGTAAGCTGAGACAAGTATGCAGATGTGGGAGCGTCAATAGAAGAATTCGCACGGTTGGAACACCTGCTACCAGGAAGACAATCGACACAGAGTTTGCCGGACTTTGCACACAAACAGCTCTTGCAAACAGCATTTCGACCATTACATTGGCAACAATGAGAAGCAGACATTTTTCTTTTGTAATTAGCTTGAACAATGATTGCTGCTCGACACTCGTTGCTCGAAGGTTGTCGTAATATTGCTTGTCAGTAGATTGTTGTATTTTATTTATTGTATGTTATTTTATTGTAATTTGTGTAAAAACTTTAATAACCAATACTTTTACTCCCAAATAATAATTTTACTATTAATTATTATTAATATTAATAATAATATTATAAATATTTTAATTTTTTTTTTAATAATAACAATTTATTAAAATTTTAATTGTACAATTAAGGTTCCCACAAATGGGCCTCTATACATTTAAAATAGTGGTATAAATACCATAACACAAACATATTACTCTGATAAAACAAGTCCTGCTCGAAGATACGAAGTCCGCTGAAACTGAACACGTGGACATCTAAGCGTCGCAGAGCAAATTTTCGCAAGACACATACTAATATATGTCCTGATTGATGATATCGTGACGGCGTATTCGCTTTTTTGTTGTTCAGCGATTTTTAGAGCCAATGATTTAATACATGCTTGTGCACTCTTGCCAGCTCCGCCCGTAGTCGCCCAAATAAGGGGACAAAATGAGCTGTGCTCTATTGTATGTATCCTTTCTTCGTACTTGGCACATTTTCTATTTTCGTGGAAAGTGAAAGTGGCATCTGTTGACTTTTCGCAATAGGACGGAGCATGATTAATAATATAAATAATAATATAAATA
>WNNJ02001509.1:0-11014 GCA_012934845.2 Pomphorhynchus laevis | reverse complement strand
GTAAATATAGATGCCTACTTTAAAATAATTTTGATTTATCAAAATATTTAAGGAATTTTTCTTACTCTTCTTTTATATCTACTAAATGTAAAAAAGTATAAAGGTTTAATCAGATAAAACTATACCTAAATTATATTGGAATTAAAAATTACATAAAAATCCAATAAAACCTAGGTTCATATGTAGTGATTTTAAATGTACATTAAAACCACTTTCTGTTTAAAATGACTAAATTAAAGCATAACTATATAATAACAACTATTGATAAAGCTAGTAATAACTTTGTCTTCATATGCAAAAAACTTTATTATGATATACTAATAAAAGAGGTTAATTCTAATGATTTAAATGTAAATCCAACATATGAACGTAGTGATTTAAATTTAGAAACAATTATTACAAGTCACTGTTCTATAATGGATAAAAAGGGTATAAAGGTTGAATCAGATAATAAAACTATACCTATATTATATTGGAATCCAAAATTACATAAAAATCCAATAAAACCTAGGTTCATATGTAGTGCGTTTAAATGTACATTAAAACCGATTTCGGATTATATAAATAAAATACTTAAAGTAATTAAAGCACACTTCAAAAAATATTGTAAAGTAAAGAAATTTATACTGGTATAAAGCATTAGTTCGATATTAATTCTACAAAAGAATTTTTAGAACATACAAAAGGAATAAATTTTAAAAATATACATACGTACGATTTTAGTACGCATATAAGATTAATTAATTTTACTAACGCTTCTTTAATATCTACTAAATCTAGATTTGTATAAAGCGTACTAAAATCGTATGTATTTATATTTTGAAAATTTATTCCTTTTGTATGTTCTAAAAATTCTTTTGTAGAATTAATATCGAACTAATGCTTTATACCAGTATAAATTTCTTTACTTTACAATATTTTTTGAAGTGTGCTTTAATTACTTTAAGTATTTTATTCATATAGACAGAAAGTGGTTTTAATGTACATTTAAACGCACTACATATGAACTTAGGTTTTATTGGATTTTTATGTAATTTTGGATTCCAATATAATATAGGTATAGTTTTATTATCTGATTCAACCTTTATACCCTTTTTATCCATTATAGAACAGTGACTTGTAATAATTGTTTCTAAATTTAAATCTTTACGTTCATATGTTGGATTTACATTTAAATCATTAGAATTAACCTCTTTTATTAGTATATCATAATAAAGCTTTTTGCATATGAAGACAAAGTTATTACTAGCTTTATCAATAGTTGTTATTATATAGTTATGCTTTAATTTAGTCATTTTAAACAGAAAGTGGTTTTAATGTACATTTAAAATCACTACATATGAACCTAGGTTTTATTGGATTTTTATGTAATTTTTAATTCCAATATAATTTAGGTATAGTTTTATCTGATTAAACCTTTATACTTTTTTACATTTAGTAGATATAAAAGAAGAGTAAGAAAAATTCCTTAAATATTTTGATAAATCAAAATTATTTTAAAGTAGGCATCTATATTTACACAAATAAGTTGTGTTTTAAGCTTTATAGAATATGAAAGCTTAATATGCTAACCATTAACAAATATGAATTTGTTCATAACTGTACCAAATAAAAAGTGTTCCAATTGAAGGTAATAGTAGCCCAATTATAGCTGACTTATTTGTAAGCTCTTTAGCTCTTTAAACACTTAAAGTAATTAAAGTACACTTCAAGAAATATCTGAACAATGACTTGTAATAATTGTTTCAAAACTCAAAAATCACTACATGGTGATTTAGATGGTGAAATATACTGATGAAAGAAGTTAAGAATTTTATGTAATTTTGGATTCCAATATAATTTAGGTATAGTTTTATCTGATTCAACCTTTATACTTTTTTATCCATTATAGAACAATTACTTGTAATAATTGTTTCTAAATTTAAATCACTACATGGTGATTGAAATGGTGAAATATACTGATGAAAGAAGTTAATTATAATGATTTAAATGTAAACGCAACATATGAATGTAGTGATTTTAGTTTAGAGATAAGTATTACAAGTATTTTACAATAGTGCGCGGGACAGCCGAGTGGAACAGAAATAGTTATACACTCTGTAAATAGTACATTCAATAGTAACAAAAAATTTGCATTCTCACACTCGGCGCGAAAAAGTCATTTAATTGCATAAACCCTAATTTACTACTCCGGAACGTTAAAATGATTTGCCCTGCCATTTCGACACTGCTGAAAAATAATTACACGCATCCAGCGCTAATCGCGGTATCGAATGAAACTGTACTCTCAAGGGAAGGGGTAATACAAGGATACCCTTTCCACACACTTCTATTAAAAACGGACGAATACGGTTTAGCTGGACTCGACCGATAATACGACGCAGTACTTCGCCAACCCTAATTGATCTGACACCAGCCGACTTATCAAGTGGTATTAATCGACAAGCGCAATAAGCTTCAAGCCATGATGATCAATTTCTTTTAATGCTATTACTACAGCGAAGTTTGCTAGACTTTTTGCAAGTAAAGCCGATTCTCTTCCATGATCAGATAGCAACGACCTCCACATCTGGGCATTCAACCCCGATGGACCAGCTGCCCCACTGGTTCACTTAGCAGCTCGAATAATGTCACACGCGGATATATCTGAAAAGATACACGAGTTAAAAGGTGGTAATTTTGCAATATATCCGTGTAAAATGAGTTCATTTGTGATTGAGGGCGGCTTTGGGTGTAATTCTTTGGGTTTGTGAAGCACCGATACTTCGTCAACGTTAACTTTAAGTGATAAAATTCATCCGTTGGATCCGCGATTTCTGACTAGCTTTGCTGCTTGCTTGATACAACCAGCATGCACCAAGCGCGTGATCTTCTTGAGCATATCATTACCTTGTATCTGTGGATTAACTTGGATTTCATCAAGGACTGTAGATATCTTGCTTCGTTTAGAAGTTCACTGTAACTCCCCCGATTCCATATATCTAAACGTTTTTCAATTGCTTTCCTGCAGTCTTTTGTTCTTTTCGAATGTATTTTCTGAAGAATGAGTTGACAGAACACTGTTAATAAATGCAAAACATATTTGCACCTAGGAGATTTTTCAACCAATTCATTGACAAGATTGGTCAAGTGACCTACGAATTCTTTTCCTGCATTACATTTCGGGATTATCATTAAATTGGGTATCCAGTGTATTATTTCGTGATATGTCCCGATATACAAATTTTTAAGCTGTAAATTTGGATTTGTCACATCGAACAATGGTGTATCATTTAGATCTTTATCGTTCCTCTAGTTCAGTGTTATAGTAGCACGATTTGTACATCTAGAGGACCTACAATTTAAGCAGTGAGATCCGGCTTTTACACATGTGAAATTTTTGCAGCGAGAAGACTGTCATTGCAATTACAGCAAGGAGGAATATCCTTGGGCTTACCGCAAACCATTTGTGTTCGATACGATTGTAAATTGGGTCTTGTGTGTTTAATTGTTATTAGTGTAATTGTATGTTTTTTAAGTTTCTCAAATGTATGTTAATTATTTCTCAAACTAGTTAAAGTTAATCATAAAAATCATTTCATAATCATTTAATCTAATCTCAAACTATTTTAATTTAATCATAATTTAATTTAAATTTGGATTTAGTTATGTACTTGTCAAGCAGCGACTTCTATTAAATCAAATCTGAAATTGCAATTGATTTTGAATATTTAATTATTTATTTAAATAAATAATTTTATTTAATTATTTTTTAAATTAATTATTTTACATTTTAAAAAATTAATTTAATTTTAGTTTTACTAAACGTTCTTCCTTTTATCGTAAACGTTGATTTTTTAAATTCATTAATTATTTTAATTCATAAAAATTTCTTATTTTAGTTTCATTCTAGGAATAAATAGAGATAGTTATTACATTTATCCTTGTGCATGTCGAATAATATATTATAAAACGTTTTGTCTGTAATCTTTATGTGTTATTAAACACACAATTTACAATTTTATTTTAATTGAGGATAAAATAAAAAACAATTACGCAGTTAATAAAATGTTGTCTTATATTTCCAAGATAACAAACATAAAAATTTTTAAGCAAGAAAATTATAACTTTAAGTGGTTTGTCAAATAGCGAGTTCAGTACTTGAATAGTAATAGTGGTTTTACTGTTGTTGGTGTTGTGATTTTATGTAATAAATATATCTTACTGAACACATATTATGATGTGTTCAGTAAATGAAGGTAACTCTAGAACAAACCATATTATAAAAATATAAATGTTTGTTGTTTAATTAACTAATTTTTTAATTTCGAAACATATTCTATATTGCACGTGGATCATGGGAAATCAATCGAATTGTAGCCTTATTATTTATGACAGGCAAAACAGACAAATAAGCAAAATTTATTCTCGAAGATAATCGAAGTAGCTGTCATCCGTATTCAAACAGCGAATTTTCAACGTTATTTCGAATAAAAATATAGAGATTAATAATAATTGATGCATCTGTTTTTATTAAACTGATTTATTAATAATTTGATGCTCGTTGACCCAAATGAAAATCCGAGATAACAAAGTTAAATGTTCTCTCGCCTCCTTAACCAACACCTCAATATCCTCACCTATTTATAACCACGTCCTTATCCCCACCTCCTAATCCCGACCTCCTTAACCCAGAGATCACACAGAGAGTACTGGGTGATCTCAGGGTTAAGATTTCACCCAGTACGGATCCCCACATCCTTAACCCACACCTGAATATCCTCACCTTATAAGCCTTATCCCCACCTCCTGATCAACACCTCCTTATCCACACACCCATATCTCACCTCCTTATCCCGACGTCCTTAACCCAGAGATCACCCAGAGAGTACTGAGTAAACCATTGAAATATAATATTAAAAATAATGGATAATAATTCCATTTTATCATTCGCAAGTCATCAAGTAAATCTAATAAATTCAAGCGATTTAAATTAAAAAATTACAAAATGATAAAAAAAATACGAAACGTTTATCATTTTAAGAAATTTTCAGTTAATGAATATGTAAAATTTTAAACAATAAAATGACTGATTATTTATATAATTTCATTCTCTTTTAAGAGCATGAAATTATATTTTACTATAATTATATTTAACATATTTTACTCAATCATGAACAGTAATAATTTTATATTTATTAAAATTCAGCATAAGATTATAGTTATCGGAATTAATGCGACTACGCAGTATCATCAAATGTATTCAACTCCGCAATATAATCAAGTTTATAACAATTTGTGCATTTATATTGTATATTCTCTGCTCTCTAAACATGAATTTGATTGAAAAGCCAAGTATTTCGGATAACTATCTTGCCTCATTGGAAAATACAGTAATTATTGTTCGGACTGCCCATCAATTTCATTGTAGTAGAGCCCAAGCAATATACAATACGTGGTACAATTTAACACTAGAAAAGATGCATATTATCACGGACAAATATGATAAAAATATATTTAGCATGTTCAAGAATGCACACACATGCCATTGTCCATCGGAACATGAATGAATCCCTCTGTGTTGTCGAGCAATTTGTGAATTTGACTTAATTATTCGGGAAGTGAAGAAAAAGAAGTTTCCGCCACTATGGTTGTGTAGATTTGACGATGATCAATATGTTCACGTTCCGAGATTAATCAAAATGCTTAATTACTATAATCCAGCAGAGCATCATTATTTAGGCAAATTCAGTTGGCCGCCAATCAAAGTCAATATTTCCAGAAAGACAAAATCCGGTGTTGTTAGATTTCACACGTATGGTGCTGGTGTCTGTTTTTCGGCAAATATGGTGCTGGTGTCTGTTTTTAATGTACATTTAAAATCACTACATATGAACCTAGGTTTTATTGGATTTTTATGTAATTTTTAATTCCAATATAATTTAGGTATAGTTTTATCTGATTAAACCTTTATACTTTTTTACATTTAGTAGATATAAAAGAAGAGTAAGAAAAATTCCTTAAATATTTTGATAAATCAAAATTATTTTAAAGTAGGCATCTATATTTACACAAATAAGTTGTGTTTTAAGCTTTATAGAATATGAAAGCTTAATATGCTAACCTTTAACAAATATGAATTTGTTCATAACTGTACCAAATAAAAAGTGTTCCAATTGAAGGTAATAGTAGCCCAATTATAGCTGACTTATTTGTAAGCTCTTTAGCTCTTTAAACACTTAAAGTAATTAAAGTACACTTCAAGAAATATCTGAACAATGACTTGTAATAATTGTTTCAAAACTCAAAAATCACTACATGGTGATTTAGATGGTGAAATATACTGATGAAAGAAGTTAAGAATTTTATGTAATTTTGGATTCCAATATAATTTAGGTATAGTTTTATCTGATTCAACCTTTATACTTTTTTATCCATTATAGAACAATTACTTGTAATAATTGTTTCTAAATTTAAATCACTACATGGTGATTGAAATGGTGAAATATACTGATGAAAGAAGTTAATTATAATGATTTAAATGTAAACGCAACATATGAATGTAGTGATTTTAGTTTAGAGATAAGTATTACAAGTATTTTACAATAGTGCGCGGGACAGCCGAGTGGAACAGAAATAGTTATACACTCTGTAAATAGTACATTCAATAGTAACAAAAAATTTGCATTCTCACACTCGGCGCGAAAAAGTCATTTAATTGCATAAACCCTAATTTACTACTCCGGAACGTTAAAATGATTTGCCCTGCCATTTCGACACTGCTGAAAAATAATTACACGCATCCAGCGCTAATCGCGGTATCGAATGAAACTGTACTCTCAAGGGAAGGGGTAATACAAGGAGACCCATTATCAATGACAGCTTATGCTGCGGCTTCGTTACCACTTCTTATACATTATTTGCAAAAGAAAGTACCGGACTCTCAACAGAAGTGGTATGCTGATGATGCAACATTTGTAGGTAGCTGTTACGATCTCAAAAACTGGAAGATATTAAAAGCGATAGAACCGAAATTTGGGTATTTAGTAAACCCCTCGAAATGCAATCTACTACGCAATACTAAAACATCAACGCGAGATATTCAAATTTTCGCGAAAGAAAAAATTTACATAAAAAACGACGGAATTGAAATTTTGGGCAGCTTTATAGGATCTTAAAGATATATTGAGGAACGATTCGATGATAAAATAAATAAGTGTTTAGAAGAAATAAAGATTCTTAACAAAATATATGGGTTTGACAAACACGTAGCATATGCTATTTTCATAAAAGCAACACAGTTTCGATGGACATATTTACAGCGAACTGTGTCTACGAAGAGGGAACAATTCCAAAGGCATACATCAACCATTTTTGGAACGTTTCTTTATGAATTAGTCGATGAAATAGATGATGATCCCATATTCATTGAGATTGCCAAGCTGTCATACAACAAGGGAGGACTTGGAATTAAAGACCCAATGAAAAATGTTGAAAATCGATTTGAAGGATCTTTGGCCAGTGCGAATATGCTTAAATGTGATTGGAATGGAATTCAACTGATTCAGAGACAAATCATAGACGATATACGTAAACAAATATGTGAACAAGAAACAAAAAATACATCAAAATCACGGAATCTCAAAATGGTAAATGGCGTCACATTTTCGAACATGCATCTACGAAGGGTGCTTCGATTTGGCTTACAACTAATCCACATAAAATGTTAGGTTTTCTTCTCAACCATAGATAATTTCGTAATGCCATTGCTGTAAGATACAACATATATAGCAAGGAGAAATACCGATGGAAATGTGGCGAGAATATGTCCGTGTCCCATTCTCTTTCTTGTAGAGTTGGTGGTTCGACTTTCGTAAGACAATATAGTCAGAGATACTAGGAAATATTTTAAAGCGGATATATCACTATATGAAATACAAAGTGGATATTCAACCAGTGTCAGACAAAATACGATTTGATAATTGCACAACTACCAGGAATCGGTCGGCTAGAATATACTTGGTATGTACTCAATTGAGCAATGGCGCCGTGGAGCAGTCGTATGTCGACGTAAGCATCTTTAATCATTTAGCTCCATCGTATGTCAATTCGCCAATCAGTGATTCAACCTTCACATATCATTCAAATAGGAAGATTGCAAAATATGCAGAACGCGTCAATATAATTGAGAGAGGTAAATTCATTCCTGCAATCATGTCCACGAGGGGGAATCGGTAACGATCTCTTGAAATTATTAAGAACAATGGCACTCGAAGACGCAAGGAAGAGGAAAGAACCTTACTCAACAACACTTGCAAGAATTCTGCGACAGCTATCTTTTGCACACACAAAAGCTGTCTCGCTTACTATTTGATTCAAAATAGTTTTTATGAACAAGAATGATATCTTTTTATAATATAGGCCCTATTTGAAGGGAACCTCGAAACTAAAATTAATTATTATAATAAAAAATTATTATTATTGTTACAACAGCCCAGGAGCATACGCTCAAATTGGCTGATCACATAGCTCAAAACATAAAAAACAGAAAAGAAAGAAAAAAGGTGAAACTGTCATTGTCGTGATTTAATAATTGCCTTGAACTTCTGGACGGAACCACTGTCGATTGTCGATGCATGAAGATTGTTCCACAGGTCAGCAATGTGATCACTTATCGTAACATAATTTGTTCTGGGACGAAACTTGCGCTTTATCATAAGTCTGTGGCCTCGTAGTCGACCCAGTGGACGAATTGTAAACATAAACTTCGAAACATGTCCAGGTATAGTCAGTGAGCGCCATACATACACTAGGTCTACCGCCATACATACACTTCTAATATAGGCCCTATTTGAACTGTAAAATTAATAATAATTTTATATAAAAAAATTTAATCTATAAATTATTTAAATTAAAATAATAATTAAATTTATTTTTAATATAAAAAGCATAAATGTTTTAATGTTTGTTCTAATTATACTCATTAGATTATTACAATTTCATGTCAATGAGTTAATGATGTTATGACTTGATAATTATTCTTAAATCATTCTTGCTATGATTTGATCAGAAAAATCAGTTAATATAAAAACAAAATTAATATTTTATTGATTTGGTTTGTGTGGTTTGAATAAGTTTCCTAGATAAATGCGAAAGTGCGCATCTAAAATCGTTTAATTATGATTAAATATCTAGACTAGTAAGGTATCTGTTAATTCACATGTAAAATACGTGTAATCATTTTTAATATAAAAATATGTACAGAATTTTTACTTAAAATAATCAAAAAGTTTGTGAGCTTTTTTGTTCGGACATTACTGATATAAGATCTCCAATTGCGGTGTTAACACCACTCGCACATCGAAATAGATCGTTAATTGCATTGTAATCTAAATATAAATAATAATATTTCGGAAAAAGCTGGTAATCCCACCATTTTTGTGTTTTTGAAAATTACAATCCCAATAGATAAATCATTATTGCTTTAAAATATTACTTTAATATATTTTAAAAAATAAAGAATATATATATCTTATAATATAAAGAATATTAACTATATATATCATTGAGATCGCATCAAAGATGCTTGATAAAAACGGTTTAGGATTCCATTGGAATACGGCAATATATTGCAAGCTGCTGTCTGTAATAAACTTGACTACACTTAACGGCAAGCATACTATTCGTCACTACTAGACGTCAGAGATGACCGGCAGCGCTCATCAGTAATATGAGACATCTCAATGACGTTTCGGCGGCTGCGTGACTTTTGAAAAAGAGCAATTCTGATAGATTGCTTAAGTTTCGGGTGGAAAAATGCCAGTAAACTAGAAACTTGCTTATATATATTTAATATAATGATTTTGCTTGATAGACTTTAATTTACGACTTTCAGTCACCATGTTACTTCTAGACGACTACTTCAGCATCGAAATGATGAGTACCCGGCAACACTCATCAAAAGAATGATGTACTCACTGGTCGCTTCGGTTGCCTGTGTGACATTGTGAATAAAGGCATTTCCGACACTTTGCTTAATTGTCTGAGGCTTACGCTCTTAACCAGATCGAATTGCTGTGCGGACCATCCTTAAACACTAGGCAGATGTTGTTGCTGAATTGTCGCCGCACTCGTTGGATCCTTAATGGATACGGCATGTATAATAGTAGTGCACGGATGTGCTGAGTAGACAACGGTCCAGGATTTCTTACGAAATACGGCATTTATACTAAATGGTGTTGCTTGATAGACTGGACTTAGATTCACGACTTTCAATCACTATGTCACTTCTAGACGACCACTTCAGCATCGAAATGATGAGTACCCGGCAACACTCATCAGTAGAATGAGGTACACACTGGTCGTTTCGGTTGCCTGTGTGACATTGTGAATAAAGGCGTTTCCGACACTTTGCTTAATTGACTGAGGCTTGCGCTCTTTACCAGATCGAATTGCTGTGCACACCATCCTTAAAAACTAAGAAGAGGTTGTTGCTGAATTGTCGTTGCACTCGTTGGATCCTTAATGGATACGGCATGTTTAATGGTGGTGCACGGATGTGTTGTGTAGACAATGGTCCAGGAATTCTTTCGAAATACGGCAGTTATACAAAATGGTGTTGCTTGTTAGACTGGATTTTGATTCACGACTTTCAGTCACCATGTCAATTCTAGACGACCAATGAGTACCCGGCAACACTCATCAGTAGAATTAAGTATTCACTGGTCGTTTCGGTTGCTTGTGTGACATTGGGAATAATCGTTCTACTGATAAGTGTTGCCGGGTACTCATTGGTCGTTGAGAGGTGACATATTCTTAAATTATTACATGCTCTATAATATATGTATAACATATGTATACTCTAAACTTAAAGTGATAATTTATATTTAAGCTTTTAATTGTTTTGCGGTTAATCTAAATATGAAAATGTGTAGATATAATTAGATATAATTATTTATTCTGGACGCTGTTATAGCTTAACACAATATATGCTAACGATCGGCTTATAAAATAAAATATTGAATTATAATATTAA